>PVKZ01007322.1:0-24466 GCA_004027375.1 Macroglossus sobrinus | reverse complement strand
TCCAACACACGCATCATGAAGATGAGACTCAGGTCGCAGAGGCGGGGTGTTTTCATGCCAGTGCATGATGAATATAAACGTTTTATTTGCACACAGGAGACAGGGAACGCTATAGATTAGCTTTGGGGGGGGGACATTTAAAATTGGGACGCGTGGTGGTTGGAACTGCCCCATCCGCATATAAACGCGTTGTGTATGAGAGAAAATGTCTTCAGTGCTGAAAGTTTTGTGGGTGCAGTGAGCAGAATGCCTGCACACAGGAAGTCCGGGACATCTAGGGTGTGCCAAGCAGCAGGTGGGCTGGCTAAGGAAGGAAGCAAGGGGACTAAGGGGACTCGGCGTCTAGACCGAGTGGGACCAGTCAGCCGTTCTGTCTTTTACCAGCCGTGAGTCACTGAGCATGCTCGTTTTGTTCCCTGTGTCTCGGCATACACATTTACAAAATGGGACGATAACAGTTGACATCTACCTCGTGCTGATCACATTAAGTGAATCCACGTAAAATATTTGGAATAGCGTCTATATAGAATAAGCCCTGTCAACTACTAGCATTCTTACGTTTCAAACCCTCACAGGGTATTAACGTAGGGACTCCAGTTTTCAATTTTAAAGCAACGGCGTATGCCAGTGGAAGAGATTTTAGGAGATGGGGTTACAAGGCGGAGCCCAGTGAGGGGCTTTCCTTGGAGGGTCCACACTTGGGGAGGAATTGTGTTTTCCTAGTTTGCTTTTACATCCACGATGTTATTCTTCCTTTGAAAAACTCATGTATAACTCAGTTCTGTTCCGATCTGTTCTTAGTAGCAATCAAAATGAGCATTGATGTCCCTTGCCAGGATCACGGGGCAGTTTTTACATCATGACACACGGTCACTGAATCCAAGATTCTCAGCTCTTGACCCTAAACAGCCAGCCTAAAGGTATCACTCTTCTTTTCCTATATTCCATGTATTTTTTTAAGCATACTTTTTTCTTCTATAAGCAAAACTATTCTTTTAAGTAGCTTTGAAGTGATCTGTTTGATAATGACTCAAAGCCTGGTCAGGTTAAGACTTTTTTACCCATCTCTGGTGAGATTGTGGGGCCCCTCTAACCCACGCCACTCCACAAAATATGTAATCCAAAATATAAAGAATATTAAACTGTAGAGCGTGTATAAAAAGTGCAGCAAAATTCTAACTTTTGAACCCAACCATAAAGACAGATTTAGTCATATTTTGAAATATCGTGTAGAAAATGTTCTCAGTTTCGATACCCACGTCTTCTTAAAAGTTCTTGGCCAAATTTCCCTTTATAGACCTAAAACTCCTGGTCATGAATTTTCCATGCTTGTGGGAAATAAGAGGGATTTGCAAATCTACTGCCTATAGCACTAAAATAAATCACACAGTGAATCTCTACAAAAGACGAATTTCTCATTATTGCAATTAAATGGATTAGGTCACGTTCGCAACGTTGTGAGAAATCAGTGCACAAAATTATGCTGGCTTGCTGTTTTGTGTCATTATTTAAAAATCCAGAGAGG
Organism: Macroglossus sobrinus; assembly: GCA_004027375.1. Classification (NCBI taxonomy): domain Eukaryota; kingdom Metazoa; phylum Chordata; class Mammalia; order Chiroptera; family Pteropodidae; genus Macroglossus; species Macroglossus sobrinus. The sequence continues at coordinate 22,941 of PVKZ01007322.1, read as the reverse complement.
AATCTGCCTGTTCTTTTTCCCTAAAAAAAAAAAAAAAATCATGAAGTGTTCATTGGACTTCACCGTGTCCCATCATTTATACTCCACGAGAGGTTATAAAAATGGGTCCAAACATCTCCTCCCCCCGGAAACAAGTGTTTTGTTATACATTAGACCGTTTGCACGTGTGCCGTAAACATCGGGGGGCACACAGTTCTCTTCTGACACTTGAAATAAAAGGAGAAATTGCAGCAGGCGATGGCTGAAACCACCGTGGTGACAGGTCGCTTACGTGATGGGCATACGGTTGTATGGCAGTGTTTAGGGTAAAACTGAACAGATGTGAACCTTCTGGGAACAAGGGCTCTGGGAGACCAGAATCTCCTGCTCCGTTTATTCATTTGTATTTTTTTGTTTTTAAAACAGGTACAATCAGGCCTGTCAAATGAAGGCACGACCAGCTCGGCCTACGTGGTACCTACGTGGCTCTGGGTCAAGGGGGGCTTGTCAGGGACCTAGGTTTCTGGAACGGGGGTGTCTGATAGATGACAAAGCAGGAAGGAGACAGTGAGACCGGGCAAAGAAGAAGAAAGAGGAGGAAAAGAAGGAGAAGGAAGACGAGAGGAGAGGGAGGGAAAGGAAAGAAGAGGAGGAAGGAGAAAGAGGGGACTAAGAAGAAGAAAACCTGCATGAAGGAAGAACACCTGCGTATAAATCACGTACGAGGCGGTCTCAGTCCACAGACGCTTCCTAAAGACTCAGTGAGGCTCGTATTTCTATCCCCATCTCATCAGACAAGGCGCCGGAGACTGGAGGTCCGGTCACTCTCGCCAGGCCACTCCTGGTCTTACACAGTGATGTCCCCTTCCTCTGTGTCCCGGTGAAACGCTCCTCAGCTTCTCCAGGTGCTTTCCTGACCTCTTGCTCCTCGGTGCCCGCGAGCCCTTGTGCAGTGACCGAGCTGCTGTACGTGGCAGACGCGTGCCTTCCCCAAGTCTGGAGCGCTCTGAGCGTGGGACAGGGCTCCTGCGTGTCCACCCTGAGCGCCGGGCTGGGCAAATGAGCAGCAAACGCCTCCGTGAGGGTGGAGGAACCGTGGGATCCAGAAGGGTTTGAAAACTTACATTGGAAAAGTCAAGAGCTCTCTAAGGAAGATGTCACTCGATCTTTATTACAGAAGGCCCGCTATTAAGCAAGCCAATGCAGTCATTTGGACCATTTTAACCAAAAAAAAAACACACACAAAAAAAAAACAAAACAAAAACAAAAACAAAAAACAAAAACAAAAAAAAAAACAAACACACAGAAAAAAATAACTTTGTTAGAAAACATTTACCTAAAAATTTTTAGTATTTCTCTTCATTTTTTAACAAAAGACACTCACTGAACTTAAGTACATCCCCTCCTCTGTGGCACTGAATCGTTGCTGATGTTTTGTGCAGCATTTTGGTTAAAACTGCTGAACTTCAAGTGCAGCTCAGAGGAGGAGATGTCCTCGTCTCTTTCAGCTCTGGAGGGGTACACCAACCGAATGAGCGCCATCTGCTTAAATACGGATTTTATAAGAGATTTTAGAAGATGCTTGTATTAATTGGTCAGGGATCCTGTAACAAATAGCACAGAAACTTGTTTCTGGAGGCTGGAGTCCAGGATCAAGGTGCCAACAGAGCCGGGTTCTTCTGAGGCCTCTCTTTTTGCCGTGTAGACGACCTCACCCCCTACCAACCCCTTCCCGTGCTCTTCCCTCTGCATCCTCATCAGTTCTGTATCCTAATTTCCTCTTCTGATAAGGACATCGATCACAGCGGAGTTGGGCTCACGCTAACAACTTCATTTGAACGTAGTCACGTGTTTCAAACTCCTGTCTCCAACTGTGGTCACGTTCTAAGGTACCGGGGTTTGGAGCATCAACCTACGAATTTTTCAGAGAATTCAATTCAGCCCATGGCGACGTTTCATGCTGACCTGTCTTCCATGGGACTGTTGTCAAAGGGGGAAGCTGTGAACGGGGTTGCCCACCCCCACCCAGCAGGGCAGGCCCCTCGCTGCCCCCACTGCACCCTGTTGGGTTGCTACGTTGGCTGAGGCCTTTTAAATGACATGAGATTGTCTAAGAAATCCCAAATCTGGCCTCGTGCTTTTCAGAAGGAGCTCAAGGCTTGGCTCCCGTGAGGAATCACCTTTTGTGAATTATTGCCCAAGCTCATCCCTGTCCCATGGGCAGCAGAGATGTGTCCATGAATGTAACGGGCAAAACGGTACCCGATCAGCCCCTCTGTCATCTCAGAGGTCTGAGAAAATACGGAGACCCGCCTAGCAACAAGCCGTGCCCGGGGACAGCTGGGTGGCGGTATCCCTTGGGCTTTGGCCCTGCTGCTAGCAGAGGCGGAACCTCCCCCCCCCCCCCCCGCCGAAGGGGACAATTCTCTGGTGATGACAGATTTATGGAGCTCACGGAGGAGCTTCTCAGAGGAGTGACCGGGCAGCCTGTGGTATCCTGAATGCCCCAGAGGAGGCCTGCTGTGGAAAACTGTCCCCTGAAATGATGGCCTCGTCCTCTGTCTGTCTGTCTGTGGTGTCATTAGCAAGTTAAAATAAAACCCTTCGGACAGGTGTTTTTGTCTCATGCCCGAGAGTCCACAGCTCCATAAATCGCAGGATGCTCTTACGAGCACGCATAACTCACTGGGGTATGCACCCCGAGTGCAGCATCTTTGATGACACGCGGGCTGAGGGGGATGGAGACTTAGTGCCACATAAACATCCCCGTCTGCCCAAAGGCCGTGTGCAACCCGACCGCTCAGCGCCAAGGGGGCCTGCGGTGAGAGGAGGCACATGCTGGAGGGAACACAGTCTTATAATCTCTTGTCCCAGCTTTGGAAAGTGTGACCAAAAAAAAAAAAAAAAAAAAAAAAAACTAACGGAACGATCAAAGGTGCTTTGATAGATTCATTCTGGCTTCCACGGATGACTTCTTATATAATCCTGTGATGCTTAGAAGGCGGGTCTTTTTTACAATTTCTTTGGAGAGAGGGTCTCCAAAGGGAAATAGAATTTGAGAACGTTCTCAAATATATTCCAAGTGTTAAACACAAAACGCTTTGGGGAAAAGTATTGACCGGAAAAAAAATGAGTTGCCCTGAAAGCTGATTTCTCCTAAAATTGGTTTGCACGGTAGTCACGTTTTCTGTGGGATGGTGGCAGAATTAGATTTTCCAAAATGCATATTTTGAGGCCCATTTCTCCCTCCTACTTATACTTATGCCTATAGAAGAGGGTGCCACTTAGCGACAAACTAACTTCAGCCACTGCCTGGAAATAGTTTTATGTTTTAAGTCCAATACAAAATAACTCACATTTTTATATCAATGATAAATAACTTAAGATGCACTGAGAATATGAGGCAAGCCCACGTACAGACTGGTTTATCAACGACGATGCCAAGTGCTGGTTTAGAGCATGAATTAAGTTGACTTGAGCTTCAGTGCTTTAGACACAGAAGTTGACAACTGCACAAAATATCCGGGTTCCTGCATATTGGAGTAGGAAGTAGCCGCTGCTTCACCCTCAGTGGTTCATGGGTGACGTCCAAGAGAATGATGCCAGAACACCTGGTCCAAGTGACACCGGGGGAATGATGGGCAGGAAACCACATCACCTGTTGGTCTACTCATGTGACCTTAGGCAAGATAATAACGATTTTGCTTTTCTTCCTTCCTTAAAATATTTTCCCATCTTTTATAAGCCCTTCTCTATCTGGAGTGATGAAGTACCTTGAGGTGCAGGTAACGTCCCTCACGTTCATGTCCATTGTAATCTGTAATCTTCCTCCCGACTTTCAGAGCTTTTACTCTAGGACCTATGAGGCGGGTCTTCAGAGGAAGCACAGAATTAATCTCATTCTCCTCTCTCTCCTACGATTCACTCTTCTCCTCTCTTCCTTCACGTGATAGCTCAGTTAGACACTCCCAAATCCTTCTGCTTTTTTCCTCCCTCTCTTTCCCATGTCCATTCCCTGCACTTTTCTCAAATCCTTCCCCTGCCATCTACTGCCTGCTGACTTGTTGAAAGTCCTTAGCACTTCATCTTGGCTGTTTACCCGTTAGGCTTGTGTGAGGGTCGGGCACTAACCTTCACGGAGTCACACCTTCGCGTCATAAACTCTTGGTTAGCAGGTATTGCAACAGAAGTGGCAGGAACCGCTAAGTGATGAGGATTCTGAGATGAAAGATCCTGGCCTGAGATTATGGATCGTGAGAAAGAGTTAACCAAACTCTTAACGCCCGGCCACGCACTGTGTTAATTGGTAGAAGGCAGGTGGCGGAGGTAAAGAATCAAGAAATAGACTTTGATAATGGTGATGTCTCAGCAGACAGGTAGACTTTAGCTAGATAAAGAAGGATGCCACTATTATAAGCAAAAAGAATGGCACAGGCGACGAAAGCTTGCACACAGAGAAGTCACGTGAGTTCACACAGCTCCAAGCACGTAAGCGGAGCTGAGGGGTAACGATATGAAGAAAACGAAATACTTATTGCAAAAGGCATTTATTTAGGACACTTTTTAGGAGGTGTAACGGTTGGAAAATAGGCCTGTCGACTGTTTCGGAGTCTTTCCTCCTTTCCTTCTGAAAAACAGACGGTGGCAGGAAGGGATGCTCATGGCTTCTGAAGCCAGGTCACGAAGAGGTTGGCTTCTGCACGACTCTGTCTCTCCTGGTCCCTCGCTGCAGCAAAGCCGGCAGCCGTGCCGTAAGGACACTCAAGTGGCCTGCCAAGGGGGCTGTGTGGGGAGGGATTGGGGTCTCCTGCCAACAGCCAGGCTTGACTCGCCAGCCCCCATCGAGAGAATTGCAGCCTCCAAGCCACCGTCTCGACTGCGATCACTTGGAAGACCATAAAACAGAAACGTCAGCCACCTTGGGATTCCTGACTCACAGAATTAACGAGATTAATAAATGTTCATGATTGCTTTCAGCCACCATGTTTCAGGATGATTTGCTGCCCAGCAAGAGACAAGGAAGACAAAAGTGGTCAGACATATTTTATAACAACAACAACAACAAATGTAATGGCGTGATACACTAGGGGGAATTTATTAGAAATGAAATAGGATGGAGGCAGTTAATAAATGGGGTGGCTGCGACAGTAAATAAGGAGGGAGGTGACAAGGATCTGTAACACGGCCTCAGCCTTGGAGTCTGAGAGGAGCAAAAATGTTGAGAGGTTTAGGGAGAAAAAAAAGCAACATTATTTAGTGACTGATTAACACAGAGACATCATTAAAGATGTGATTTCAGTTCCTTGCTTAGTAGATGAAGATGAGGTACCATGTATGAAAAGGGGGAATGAACGAAAGCAGACTCGTTGAGGGAATACAGCTTTCCGTGTGCAACATACTGAGTCTGCAGAGCCATGGAAAATCTGAATAGTCTGATTGGTTATGTGGACGCAGAATCTGGACCTCGGGAAAGGGAAATTAAATTTGGAATCCAAGGAGCGAAGAGTGCCGTAGAAGGGAGCCAAGAACAAAATATGGGATTACTTCAACATTGGATGATGGGAAAGGAGTGTGAAGGATTCTACAACAGCAACAATGAAAACCCCGGAGAGAAAGCACAGAACCCCACGCAGGCTAGAATCCAAAGCGAAGGATGCAGCGAACCCATGAGGATAAAGTCTGATGGTTGTTTACTAGATTTAGTGACCAGGAAGTCACTGGTTCGCTTGGAAAAAGCAGGTTTGATGGGACTGATTGTGACAGAAGCCAGAATGAAGTAGATTAGAGAATGATCAGGGAGGGAACAGGTAATAAACGCAGGCTGTGCTCTCCAGAAGCTCATTGCACGTGGGGGAAGGGACAGTCAACAGTCCCCCAGCGGCTCTTCCTGCCCAGGCTCCGTCTTCTCTATCCTAGTCTCGCTGCTGCACGTGGGATCCTGTCAACCTCCAAATCTGCACAGGCTCCTGACTCAGCGTGGTAGACCGGCCTCGTGTAATGTCTCCCCATCCTGCACAAAATTCCATTTAAAAATGAGAAAGAGCAGAATTAAGTTAAAATGATCAGTGACATCAGCGGGTGAGACATGTCATACATTTCTGGAGGCAGAAAAGGCAGAGGGGGAGTGACAGTGACCTCACAGAGGGAGGGCCGGCCTGGTTCGCCCCCGCAGGACCTCCGAAGTTCTCAGGGCTTACAGGTGGAGGTGAGGCGAAGAGGCAGTGAAGTGTCTGTCTGAAAAAGCAGTGTCAGGTGACATGTAGTGATGGGAGCAAATGCAAGACCTGATCCTGACACACATACGAGCTTTTCTTGGCAAACGCACAAAACCAATCACAGCCTGTTTTGTAAGCTCAGTGAAGGAGTGGCTCTCTGTCTTTTTAGTGGCGCCAATAAAAAACCCTGCCTGTGACACAGATTAGGATTCTAAGCCCAGGTGGCCTGTCTCAAGGGTCTGGGCTACCGAGTTTGTTGGATGCTCATAGTACCTGTGGGCCATCTCCAGCCCACCTACCTACTTTAGATGCCACTTAGTTTACCAATGAAAAATTAATTCTAACTTTCATTTTCCTAATATTTATGGTTGAAGGTCTTGTAGCCACCTCTCTAATTGGAGTCTTTGATTCAGAATCTGTCAAATGTTTATTAATCTCCAGTGGGATCTGTATGACAGGTTAGAGTCATTAATTGTTAAACAATTGCCTTATATCTAGAGTCAGAAATATAAATGACATGTTCTATAAACTGTTTATGCAAAATTATAATATAAATGACATGTTCTATGCAGAACTGTTTATGCAAAATTACAGGGAATATAAAAGATGAGTTAGAAAGCCACAGAATTATGAGACAGAATAAAGTCATCCCCTCAAAGCATAAGTTAATGGAAAAAGACGTGGAATGAAATATTACTTAGCAATAAAAGAGAATGAAATCTAGCCATCTGCAATGACATAGATGGACCTAGAAGGGATTCTGATAAGTGGAATAAGTCACACAAAGACAAATACTGTATGTACGGTTTCACTTACATGTAGAATCTAAAAAACCAAAAAAAAATAAATATAAACAAATCAGAAATAGACCCACAGATATAAAGAACAAGCTGATAGTTCAGAGGGGACAGGGCATGGGGATGGATGAAATAAAATAGATTTTTTTTTTTTAAACAGTAAGAAAGAGGAGATGTAGGCCTAGCCCTGGTTCGGTCATTAACTAGCCGGTGACCTTGGATGAGTCACTTATAAAGGTCAAATACGTAAAAAGAGAGAAAAAGAGTAAGTTAAGCAGAGACAGCAAGCATTTTATGATGTGTATTTAAAGGAAGCTCCTAAAAGACAAACGATCCAGGAAAACGTACTTTTTCCCATCTCTCCCACTATGTGCAACCGGAATCCCTAGAAATTCTGGGCAGAACCAACATAAGCAGCCTCTAAAGGGCAGAGCGAAGGCAGCAGACCAACCAGCGACTGTCCGACCCCCGTGGACGGGGGGACGGGATGGCATGGAGGTGACTTCCTTGGCTTTCCTTTTGCCTCATAGATCCCAGAGTGAGCGATGGAGCAACTGGCAACCCAGAAATGCCAACAGGTGCAGACAGAAAGAAAAAAAAGTTCAACAAAAGCCTGTTTGTCCAGCCAAAGGGCCGGGTAAGGGGCAAGACTAGCAAGACAGGAAGTTTTTAGACAATAAAACTATGGCCCAGCCATCACCCAAGCCAGCAAAAGCCGAGAGGGAAGGCCAGCATTCCTCCCTTCCCAGGCTGTAGTGGGGTTCACCAACACCCCTCACACACACACACACACACACCCCGGAATGGTGTCAGAGAAGGCAAGCAGTGAGCTGGGGCTGCCACCCCCACTTGGCAGAAACGGATGCCCTACCCCTCTCCATCGGGGTGGTGTCAGGGGCGAAGTAGTGGGGAGTCGGGACATTCACCAACACCCGGCAGTCATGAGCCCCCCCTCCCCCACATCATGATGCCAGTGGAGGAATAAAGAGGAATAAATGCCACCACTTCCAGGAGGATAAATATCGCTGGAGGCCTGGGGAGGGGCAGAACTCCACCCCACCCAGCGGTAATGAGGGCCCTCGTGGTGGCAGGGAGGCTGCGTGGGAAGCCTAGACTTCTACCCCTGTGTGGGGCAGTAACCAGGCAAACCCTCCCCTACTGCCCCCGCTAGATCACTGTCAGAGAAAACAGAACATTTACATAAAATTCAGAACCTCATAACGTCACATTAAAACGTCCAGCTGTTCTTGGGACATCACTTGCCACAGGAAGCTCTCAAATGGAGCAAAAAAAAAAAAAAATTACCATCAATTGATGCCAATATCTAGACGACAGAGATGTGAGAATGGACAAAGATGTTAGAGCAGCCTTCATAAAAAATACTTCGATGATGAACGCTCCTGAAAAAAAAATGAAAAAAAAATCGAAAGCGTCTGCAAAGAAATAGAAGGGAAAAGGAAGAACCAAAAGGAAATTTTAGAAATGAAAAAATAAAATAATCAGAATGGTTTAAAAATGAATTTTAATGGATGGGCTCAACAGTCAAATAAAGGAGACAGAGGAAAGAATGCGTAAAACTGAAAAACAGGAAGATAGAGATTACCCAACCTGAACGAAGGCGGGGAAATGGATTTAAAGAGAAGACAAACAGAGCCTCAGGGACCTAACATCTGTGTCGTTAAACTTCCTCTAGGAGAGGGGAGAGGGGATGAGGCTACGAATTAGTACTCACAGGCATAATGTCCCCAAAGTTCCTGAATGTGGCAAAAAGATGCGAACCAAGAGACTGAAGACCCTCAGGGAGCTCCAAGTGGACAAACTCAAAGAAATCCATACCAAGAAACGCGATAGTCAGTCCTTCACAAAGGAAGGACAAAGAAAAATGGGAGGAAATATTTGCAAATTATACATCTGATGAGAGGTTAATATCCAAAATATAGAAAGAACTCAAATAACTTAATTGCAAAAAAATTTAAGAAATAGAGAAAGCACATTTCTCATGAGAAGATATATGTTTGGCCAACAGGTACATGGAAAGATGCTCAGTGTCACCACTCACCAGGGAAACACAAATCAAAACCACAGTGTGGTATCGCCTCACACCTGTGGCAATGGCTGTCACCCAAATGACAAACGATAGGTATTGGTGAGGATGTGGAGACAAGGGAACCCTTGTATACTGTTGGGGGGAATGCAAATTAGTATAGACATTTTGGAAAACAGACAGTATGAACCTTCCTCAAAAAATTAAAAATAGAATTACCACTTGACTCAGCAATCCCATTTCTGCATCTATTTCCAAAAAAAATAAAGCCAGTATCGAAGAGATATCTGCATTCCCGTATGGAAACACACTAAATGTTGGTAAATAAATGGATAAAGAAAATATGGTACAAATATATACAATGAAATATTATTCATTCAGCCTTTAAAAAAGAAAATTCTGTGATTTGGGATAACATGGAGGACGTTATGTTACGTGAAATAAACCAGACACAGAAAGACAAATATGGCATGATATCATTTACATGTGGCATCTCAGAAAAATCGAATTCATAGCAACAGAGAGTAGAATGGTAGTTCAGGGCCTGGGGTGTGGCTGAGAAATGGGGTGGGACATTGGTCAAAGGGTACAAAGTTTCAGCTGTGCAGAAGGAATAGATTCTGCGACTCTCGTTAGTTAATAACACTGTGTGAATACTTGTCCTTTTCTAAGGGCGTAGATAACAAGTATTCTCACACACAGGCAAAAATGGTAACCATGTGAAGTGGTGGCAACATTGGTTTGTGGTCATCGGTCCACAATACCTACGTGTATCAAAACATCACATCATATACCTTAGATACATACCATTTGTATTTGTCAGTTGAACCTCCATAAAGCTGGTGGGCGGGGATGGGGGGAGTTTTAGTGTCACTTTGTGTAAAACACCTGAAAACCTTCCTGGCTCTCACATCTGGACCCACAAAACAGTTATCCTTGTCTTCACTGCCCTTCTCACCTGAGAATATCGTGCTTGTAATCACACCTCTGCCCCCTCGAGGCTGGGTGATTCTCAAGGGCAGCGGCAAGCGTCTGTGTGTCTTGGACTTTTCAGCACTTGTCTGGCTCAAGGTCTGATGTAATACACGTTTGCTCTGAGAATGAGCAACAAATGGCTAGTCTCTGGGTCTAAAAACAGTGTAACACCAGGAAGAGGGTACCATATTGCTATCTGACAAACCTGCATCCGTACTGGCCCATCCATTCAGGGAACTTCTGTAGGCCATTTCTTCATTTGTAAAAAGGATTAGTAAAACCTACCTTACAGGCGTATCATGAGAGTTCAATGAGATAATTTCAATAAAGGACCTAATATTACAGCTGGCGGCTAGTAGCGCCTGCATACTGCATAGAACTGGTTTGAGATCACTTGTCTGCAATTAATGTTTGAAAACCTGAAAATAAATAAAGAAATAAAGAGATAGAAGTCTTAATCCAGACAGAAAAAATTGTCCTGTTTTGACTCGGTCCATTTTAACCATGTGAAGTTAAGATTGAACTGATGATAAATAAATTTATTATTTAAATTCATTATTTAATAATGAGCTAACTTTATTATTTAAAATTTCCTAGATGCAATGTGACACTCACGAGAGTGCTGTCACAATCTCCAGAGGCCTGTGGGAAGATCCTTTACATATAAAAGGAGGTTCTAAAACTAGGTCCATCAGAACCAAAGCCCACTCACACTTACGAACATTCTTAGTTTTCTTATTTCTTAGGATTTTCTTACCTTTATCTTTCACTTCAAAAACAATAGCTATGAACAGGAAATATTTTCCTCCTTTTTTCTCTCATGCCAATTGCCAGCTAGGAGGGAGGGGGGTCATGTTTCTAAAATTTAAAACTGATGCTAAATATCATTTCAGAGACTGCCCGGGGTCCAACAGACAGTGTGTATCCATTGAAGAGAAACTATATGTAAGTTTATCTACAATTTTTCTTTTAACGACTGAAAAACTAGTTATAAATTAATATGAGACATGAACTCTGAGGGACAAAGAAAAAACTATATCTGGAAGCTCGAGCCAGATTTTTTGAACAGAACAAAATTCAGAATTGATTGTTTTCAGAAGGTATTAGACCCACAGATTTCATCAGGCCTGCCCTCGAATGGGACTTTTCGGACCAGAAAGCTACACACGAAGCAAACACGATGGAAATTGTCACTCGCCTTGTCATCCCCAAGAGCCATCTGCTCCTGAGCTAACGCCGTTTGCTATTAAATTCAGCAGCGTGCTAATTAACGAACAACCAGAGGATGCGGACGCTGCCAGGCGCCACGAAGATGCATCATTGTCTCCTTACACGGTGAGGCAACGTTTAATTAAACCTGCAGCTGCTGCGCCCGCTCCGTCCTCCAGAGCCGCTGACGCTCATTTACCTGAGAAAATCATTTCACATTAGTGTCTTTCAAGAGGTAAAACAACTTAAAACAGACTCCGTGGAAACGCTGAATGCCTCTGAACATGATTTAATTAAATGCACCAGTAATTACATCAGGGGGACTTGAACTTGACTGTCCTTGGGGTTCTCGCTGTCTCCTCAGAACTAGTCAAACGTCTCCTCGGTGGTGTTCTTGTGAGTATGAGAGCCTCTGTTAGTTTGTGCTTGGGTGTATGAGTTTTAATGCATTTCAAAGGCTGAATGCACAGTGAAAACGAAACGATGATTTGTAGAGAAAATGTTGTGTGTCTTTTCAGGGAGGTTCCCAAATCATAGCTCTCAACCATCGCCAGCAGTAGCTCATTCGGATGCAAGATCGTCAGCTTTTGGTGAAACCTCTCTTCCTGGCGTATAGACAGCTACATGCTAGCTGTGTCCTCACAGAAGACAGAGAGAGAGAGAGAGAGTGCTCTGGTGTCTTCCCATAAGGGCACTAATTCTGTAACGAGGGCCCCACCCTCTGGCCTCATCTAAACCTAACTAACTCCCAAAGGCCTCATCTTCAAACACCATCACACATAAGGTTAAAGCTTCAACATATGAATTTGGGGAGAACACAAATTAGTCCATAGCAGTTAGCAAGAAACACAGACTTACAAACGCCCTCTCCGCTCATCTGTATTCTTACTAACTTAGCAATTGACTTTGTACATGACAATGGACATACAAAGGACGCAAAAAGAATTCAGACACGAATTTCTTGATCTAGAGTAGATTATAACCTGGTGAGGAAGTTCGCCGTGGAAATCAAAAATCGCAATAGGATGTGATAATCATTATAATAAATGTTTGCAATGGGCATTAGGGCAGGACTTTATTACAGGGCAGTAAGGTAGTTCATCATCCGTGTCTCTGAGTTTGTTGAGAACTATAGCCCGGCTAATTATGAGCTCAGCACTCAGAATATAAAGGTGCAGGCAGGCCTCAGAGATTGTGGGTTCAGTTCAAGGCCATCGCAATGGAGCGAGCAGCCGAATTAAGCGAGTTGTCATCTTTTTGCTGGTGGAGTGTCTTGCCGTCAAGTTATAAAAAAACACATCTATGAAGCATAACACAGTAAAGAGTAATACAATAAGATATGCCCATAAATGGAAATTCAGAGTACTGCCTCAGCCTGGAAGGTCCAGGGAAGATTTCTTAGAGAAAACAGTGGTTTATGCTGACCTTAGATGGTGAGAAAAATTATCCACACTGGCAGGACTGGGATGGGCATTCCTAGCAGTGAACAGAGTGTGTGCGTTCTGCACACCATGTGTTCTCTATGGGACACAGCACACCGGACAGTGTGGGCAGAGCACGAGGCACAGGTGTGACAGTGACTTGTGTTGGCCGAAGAATGGCTTATAGCGAAACAAGGTGGTAAGGATGGGAGACGTGATAAGAAGTGGCCAGATTCTGGGTGCATTTTGAAGATATAACCATAAAACTGGATATGTGAAAGAAAAGACTCAGAGAAGACCCAAAGGTTTTCGTTCTGAGAACTAGGACAACAGCCTTATTATTTAGGTACATGGAGACACGTAGAGAGAACAGGTGTGTGGAAAGCGTCTGGTTGAGAATCGGGAGTGTGATGACTCTGGAGATTGATTCTGAGTGGTCTTAGAGCTACTTCTTTAGGAGTCAGACCTGACCAAACCCGTGGGCGGAGTACACGTAGGGAGTGAGGGAGGAGGAGTACCGGAGAATCTAGCGAAACTGACTGGCGAGTGGGATTACCGGGTGGGCAGCAGGGCCGTGCACCGTGACAGGCGCCTCGTACCAGAGGGAGACAGCACCCATGGTGGGAAGCCATCGAGCTGAGTTTTGTTCATGCTTTGTTCATTTAAAGGGCCTGCGATACATCCCAGGGGAGAGGCCGTAAGGGTCTCCGCAGCTAAGGAGAGGAAAGTGCTAGAAACTTGGGAACCACTCATCAGTGGTGGGAACTGAAGCCCAGGGGGTGAGTAAGGGAGCGTGTAGAGAAGAAATGGAATGGAAAGAGAAGTGATGTAAGGACAGAAATATTTAAGAAGGACCCAAAGGACAGCAATCGTGACCTAGTCCAAACTTTCCTGTTGACGAAAAACACATGTTCTCTGTACAGAGGAGCCACGAGAGACTCAGCGATCAAGTCAAATATTCATAATAGTGATAAGAGAAAAAACCAGGTTTCAAAGATCAAAAGCAAGGTGACCTAATTCATTCTTCCATGCTTTATATGTGAGAAATCTAAACTATCTAAGTTTGAGAAAATATTTTAGAACTTTTTATTAAAACTCATCTCCAGAAAAGTACATGTCATCAAAGTAAAATCTGACAAATTTTTAATAAATGAAACAAATTCACTTAACCAAAACCCAGAAAAAAAAAAAAAACAGTGCATGACCAACGCCCGTCCAGGCACTAACCCTCCAAGGTCACGACTGCCTCATCTTCTGACAGCGCAGATTACTTTAACCAGTTTCATGCTTTCTATAAAAGGAATCATACAGTATCTATTCTTTGGGGTCTGACTTCTTTGCTCAGCTTTGTATCTGAGGGGTTCATCCATGTGGGTGTAGATATATACTACGCATTTATCACTGCACAGCCCTCCACTGAGTGAAGATCATCTATCTCATGGTACCATTATCAATTTTAATACTGATGGGCATTTCGCTACCTTCCAGATGGGATTCAATAATGGTGCTATCAACATTCTAGAACCATGTTTTTAGTGAATATATATCGGTGGCCTTCGCGGATCATAGGAAATGTCTCCACTGAGCTTTTCTTTTCCAAAGTGGTGGCACCAGTTCACCCCCAAACAGTATTATGTGCTTTCCGTCTGGACCAAAAGTTTTCAAACAGGGGAAGTTGTTTCATAGGGATTGTCTTCAACAAGAAGGAAATGGCCAACCCCAAAACTAGTTCATTTTCCTTTGTCCTCATTTTAATTTTCCATGGGCTAAAAGACTAGTGATGGAAATAAGAATGACTCTCATACCATACCTATAATTTTAATTAACTCACTAGTAAACTACGAACCCCTCTTCTTGTAACTGAAAGCTCACACTTGCGAAGTCCATCTCAAATGCTACCGTCTCCATCATATCTGTCCTCTCAATTAGCAGTGATGTCATTCATTTAACCTCCTGCCCTTTCTCTTGTTCATGTTCCAGTTTGTATTTTGGCCGCATTCTGTATCTTCTCTCCTCTTATTTATCACTGGCTTCAGGGCCTTTTTTAAAAATATCATTGTCTATTTCAAATAAGCTTTTGCCCATAAAGGGAGATTTTTCATACACACCAGGTCCTCCGATAACCTCATTTTGTTCAACATCATTTTGTTTTAATTTTGATAAGAAAAACGACCAGTCCTAACATGGACCACTGTCTGTGTGGGGTTTGCACATTCTCCCGTGTCTTGTGGGTTTTCTCCAGGGACTCTGGGTCATCCTACATCCCCAAAACATGTACCTGAAATGAACTGGCCTAATTTAAACAACGTAAGGTCTAAGGTGTCCCAGCTTGAGTGAGTGTGAATGTGGGTGTGAGTGTGCCCTGAGATGGAACGGTGTCCTGTCTAGGGTGGGGGACCCATCTTGTCCCTTGAGCTACCTAGAGAGGCTCAGGCCACCCATGACCCCGAACTGGAGTGAGTGGGTTAGAAAAGAGTCACCGTCCTTGATTTTATCCATCCTTCTCGAATGTAGTACAGGCCATATTTATCTCAATGTTTAATATAAGAGGTGTTGTAGGTCTCTAGTTAGAAGTTTGGTCATGTTTTTTTGACCAGAACTATGCTCTAGGAACTTAAACTCTTGTTCACAGCAGCTAGCCTGTGGCGAAATCAGTTTCGTGATACATCCTGTCGCTTAAGTCACAGTTTTCAAGAACCTGTTGACCATCTTAAGGGAGGGCTTATTGTACCGATGCAGTAAATAAGTTTCACATGTCTCACTTATTTATTCCCAGCACCAGCATGGGTCAGTATCTCCTCGCCTTAGAGAACAAAGGACTAGAGCTTTGATTTCCTAAAACTTTAGTTTGAGGCTCATGTCCAGCTTGGCCCAGGGATCGAGATGTGAGAAGGAATGCGGACAGAAGGCAGAAAACCAAAGGAATGCAGGGCAGTGAGCTCTCCTGGGACTTCAATGCCAGGGGGATGGCTGGCAGCTCGGCGTGCACAGGCAGCAGGGTTTAGGATGCTCATATGGCGTGCGATTGTGCTGTGCCTGGAATGGACAGTGCCATCTGTTCCCGGCTTTATTGAGCAATGGGACTTAGCCTGCCCTATCCAACAGAGCGTACACACACACACACACGCATGCATACACACACACATACACACATGCATACACACACACATGCATGCATACACACGCACACACCTGCACACCCGTAGCCCCAGCCTCCACCTCGGTCCTACGCAGAAAACAGTCAGTTGACCTTCCATTTCCAGTATTGATCTCAGCAGGAAGTTCAGGTGAGTCAGGCATTTGCATGTGGCCGCAGTGCAACCCTCCTCTTTCACGGAGAACCGTGAGGTCCGAGGGGCTAGGAAGCAGCTAGTCATCGTCACATGCAAAGCCACTCAGCATGGAGTTATAGTGACAGATGGCACCAGCCGGGCAGGGGGTGGGGGGAACAGCTCGTAGAAAGAAGCATGCTGGGAGAATATCAGTGGCATTGGTGTAGAAAGAAGTCAGACACGGATAATATAATGATAGCAATATGAGATGATAGAATCGATTCTTAAGAAGTATTAGGAAGAACTATTCTGTTAAGAATACTTACGTATGGCTCCATTGACTGGAAATAGTAGTTATTTCCTCAGATCATCATCATCATCATCATCTTCATCATCATCATCCTTATCTTCATCAAATACAGAAAAACGAGAGCTCCGAGCTCCAGGAGCCATGTTGTAGATTGTGTGCCTTAAAGAACAGGAGAGGCAGAACCGTGATTGATGAGTGAGCCACAGACACAGGGAACATGTGGGTAGGGTTTTCTGTGAGGGTCTCAATTGTATGTCATTTCATTCTCACAAAAAATATGACTGAAACACTGAAACAAATGGCAACCTAATCTGATTTTTACACAATCGTCTTTTTACCTGAAAATATTTCCCAACCAAAAAATCGTTTTTTTTTTTTTTTCAGAATTTAAGTCTTTACTTTGGACTCAAGATATAGGCAATCATAATGAGACAATAGATATATGTTGGGGTTGTATATGGGTGGGAAGCACAGATTATTTTCACCATCATGCAATAAAAAGAAAAAAATTTAAATAATGGGCTAAGCATACATTTAAAAAGTTACAGAAAGAACAGAATAAACCTAAAGAGAAAAGAGAGAATGAAGGCCAAAATAGAAACGTATTATAGAAAGAATCAAGAGAGATGAACACTGGTTCTTTGCGGGGAAAAAAATGGATAACTCTGGCAATACTGATTTTTTTAAAGAAAATAATGACCAATAATCAAGATTAGGAATGAAAAGGAGAATGAGTAGAGTGCAGCGGATATTACAGAACAGAAAGCCTGCTGTGCCTTCACAGGGGGGCGAGGACCAGGGAGCCCCTATCTCCGCCTCCCTGAGCCCCACCTTTTCCTTACTCGCTGCGGCCTTTTTGGTTCACTTACCTGACAGCTCGCTCTTCCAAGCCTTGTGCTTGTGCAATCTCTCCATCTCTCGGTCAACAGCCGTTCAGGAAAGCATCGTCTGAAGGATTCTGCCACAGAAGCCGAAAAGAAGGAAAGCACCCACCCAACCACAGGGCCCCCTGTACGTCCAGCCAGCGTGTCTCCTTCCATCTTCCGCTCCGAGCCCTCATCACCCCGTTGGCTAATGTGCTTACAGCCACGGTTAGAGGTTACTTTTGCCCAAGTCGATCTTTGTACTGATCTCTAGGATAGAATGAACAGATACCTTCATTTGAGCAATTTTGGAAATCTGAAAAAAATAAATTTTTTTTCACTCTGTGTTCTGATGAGAAGCCAGGAGCTGCAGTGTAGACTAGCATAGGACAGCCTCTCCAGAGAGCCCTCTCCAGCCGATGGCGCCCACCGCCATCTAACAGGGGGAGGGGTGCAAAGCTAAGCGACACAGTTAGTAGATATCTCAACCTGGGACCACATACTATCTCTTTTTCTGTCACTTGCTTCGAGCTTAAATCTTGGTTTCCTACAATGCCTCACTCCTGTCTTTATGTGCCATTTGTGTGTTGCCACGCTTCGTGTGACTGCCATTACAGCTTCCAAGTGACAGAAACAGAGGTGTCTCCGCATAATTTTACACTAAGAAAGGGTGTTGTTTATTACTTTTTATTAAAAAAAAAATGAACCTGTACATGCACAGTGCCCTCCTCAGGCTCGGCAGACGCACGGAATGAAACTTCCACGCGGTGACAGCACCTCTTCTCCGTGGTGATCTGTCTCTTCGCTTGAAAAAAAAAGGAAAGAGAAACAGAGACATGGATGGAATAATAACCCTTTCAGCCCTTCTGAGATCAGCCCTCTCGAGGACAGCAGGAAAGAGCGTCCTGCCAGGCACTGATGTCCGCCCGTGTCTGCAACGCCGCAGAAGACGAAAGGTGAACTTCAGGATGATTGAATTAATGATGACTTCACCTCTGTCGCTTCTGAGATCAGGGCGATGCAGTTTGGTATTGTTTGAAGGAGAGATTGATACTAATCGCACTGGTGTTTCACTTTTGACATTTTTTTTTTCTGCCATGAAATCACCATACGTTCGAAGTCTTGAGGCAGCGCAGAAGAAGGATGAGGTCATTCCGGAGGATCAATGGGAAGTTACTAGTGAGGAGACAGGGAAGACAGGACCACTTCCCCTTCCTGTACGGGATGCTCTCTCCCACTTTCCCAAACTGGTGGGAGGAGCTTAACGCATAAGAAACCCTAGGGTGAGCCCTGCTCCCCATTCTGCAGACTCCCCTCACTTTCTGTGTCAACTATCCCTTCTTTCCCATGTTTAAACTCTACGCTTCTCTCTGCAAATATTTTGAGTCCTCTCCAGTCTTAAACCAGACACAGGCAACCTTGTACCCTTTCTAGCTAGCCACAGCTCTGTATCTCTTCTCTTACGGCAAGCTTCTTGAAGAATCATACTTCTAATCTCTCCTTCTTCATCCCCAAGTTATTTATCAGCCCATAGCAAGCTGGCTCCATTTTTTCCCAGTTGCAGTTGCCATTACCAAAGTTTCCGAGAACCTTCTCTTGGCCCAATCTGACGGTTGCTTCATTATTTGACGTGCTTTTCACATGCATTAGTGCTGACCACATCCACTCCTTGACTTTATTCTTCTGGCTGCTGTAGCTACTGTCGTGTTAGTCTGTCCTGAATTTCTTCACATCGCTCTGTGTCCTTGGCTAACTCTTCTCTCTTGCTCTCCTTTCAAAACTTGTCACTTCGGTCCTGAGTTTTTTCCTACTACTCTTTCCATTCTCTGCATGAGCTCACTTCCACCTTAGCAAAGATGTCTCCCAAATCGCCACCCTCAGCCCAGGCCTCTCTCCTGAGCTTCAGGATGGGTCAAATGACTGCCCGTAAGGCATCTCATGCTAAATACACCACAAGCATCTCGAGTTCAGACCACGCCCCAAATTAAGCTCATCGATTTTTTTTTTTCCTCTAAACCTGTTGAGATTCCTTCATTTCCTTTTCTTAAAGCCCCAAGCCAGAACTCTGGAGTCATTCTTGGCCCCTTACTGTCTCTCACTCACCTCACCCAGTTCCACGGAATCCAATCTCATAGATTTAAAGTCATAAGAGCATATAAAGGATTACTCATTTCCATTTCCCCCATTATATTCAATTACGTATCTTCCCTTGACTACTAACCCAACCAAAATCACATGGGTGAAAGAGGATTAATTGCTTTGGATAAGCTGCTTATACTAATGGGAATGGGACCCAAGTGGTACCCTGTATCTCCCAGCACTGCTGAGAACCTCTAATCCATAGGATCAAGTAAAAACTCAGCAGGTACAGAGTTCCCTAGCACCTGGCCCTTGACTTAGTTCTCTGTGTCATCCCCACCATCTCTAAGAGTCCTTGGTCCTAACATACTAAGCTAGTTATAGGTCCCTAAGTTTGTTATGCTATTTTGTAACTCTTTTTTTAAGATGCTCTTCCCTAGTTCTGGAATGTCTTTCTCCTCCTGTACCTGGAAAATTTTTACTCATCCTTTAGACTGCTTTCAAACTTCTTTGGCAAACATTCCTACATTCAAGAAACCAGAGCAAATCACTTTCCGTGTATGCGCATATATTCTCTTTTGGACACGTGTCTATTATTGCACTAACACTGCGTTAGCTCTTTGATTACCTGCCTCTATGACTCATTAGCTTACGATAGCTTTAAATACAGAAACAATATGTTAGACAGTTTTGAGTCCTTGGTACCTAAAATAATTCCTAATTCACATATATGTGTTGAATGAATGCATTCCTACAAAGAGAATCATCCTCAAAGATCAAATGCCCAAATGTAAGAAAACAGAGCTAAATGGTAAGGCTTTGTCCTTGATACAAATTGGTTCCTATAAGGTGAAAGCTTAATCACTATCAACCACCAACTTCTTCTGTTCCCTAATCCTTTCTCTTCAATCTGATGGTCTGATTCATATTCATCAAGGGTTATAGGTATTTACCTGGTGAGACTCTGGAGAGCCTAGTGTTTACAGCATTTATTTTCCCAGGCATAAAACAAAACAAACAACCAACAAAACAACTAACTAGTATAAGCCCGAACTTGTACCTGGCATTAAGAATACGACGATGAAACAAATACAGTGGATGATGTCCCCAAATCTATCAGGGCACAAAGAGATATTTGATTAATTCTGCCTGAAGAACTTATGTCCAACCCATGAATTCATAGAATGTTAGTTTTTAGAAGCAAAATTGTGATTTTCTTAGATAATAAATGGTCATTGTTCACAACAGAACTTGTACAAACAAGATGACAATAGTGCATTTGTCATAACTGCCCTATATTTAAGGACAGGGGCACAGTCTGTGATAGATGTCCATGGCCACTACTGCTGTAGCCAGTGGAGCCACTCCTATGTGCAGACATTCATTAAAATTCAATTAAGTTTAATAACTTTTCGGATCCAGGAGGGCCCCATTCATTAATTACGTTTGGAAATGGGTACAAGTGTGTACCGAACCCAGCTTCCTGATGTGAACGAATAAATCACCATGTCCTTTTTTTCACTGGTTGCTCATGTTGACTTGAAGGAAGGCAGGATTTTATAAAATGTTATTCTCATGAAAAAAAAAAAAACCTTACTATTCAATACAAAAGGAAATCGAAGACCCAGAAAGATGAAAATAAATGACTCAGAGCCACATACTGGCAGTCAATTTCATTTCACTCCAAGCCCACTCTCTTTTCACTGCACCCAAGATTGGATTACTATAAATAATTGGCTGGGTTTACAACACAAATGTAAATTGTTAATGAATTCTCCTCTTAACTGACTCATCTTTTCTGTTGCAATTATGCCGTGGTTCACCAAACAGTGCCCGAATCTAACACGGGTGAATCCGTCAACACCCCTACCATCGTAAGGTTCTTACTAGATGTAGGACGTGAGTAACTCGGGGAGGGGAGTCTTTTTTTTCAAGAGTGTCAAGAAAGGAAAGCTATGGTTTAAAATTTCAGGGCGCTTGAGAAGGGGACAAGTAAAATTTTTTATTGTGACTTCAGCCTTCATGTAGTAGAGTTAATGACCTGAAAGATGGGGAGAAAAAAATCAATAATTTTGTTTATTAACTATTAGGTACATATCAGCCAGTAATGGGAACAGCCAGTCTCTAGAGGCAGCTAGATCTTGGCTGAAACCCAGTGTGGTCACTTTGTACCTCTGTACGGTTGGCACTCAGTGTCCTTATATAAATGATGATGCTGATGGCTGCTTTAAAGGGTGGCTGTCAGGAGCAGAAGAAATGTGGTATGAAAAGGCTCCTAGAGCAGCGTGTTCTCAGTGAGGCTTCCTGCCTTTCTCCTCCCTTCGTGAGGTCCAGGACCATTCATTCTTCGGGCTCTAATTGACTTCCGGCCTTCTCTTCTTCTCAAAATCCAGATGAGAAGGAGGTGACGGAGGCACTCGGCTTGGGCACAAAATGGAAGGGGATGCTGAAGATGCAGTAATGGAGACGAATCAGAGTTTAATGCCATATTTCTAAAAATCAAAACTGTATACTTAACCCCCACTCTGACTCTTTACCTAACCCTGTACCTAACCTTGACCCTAACCCTAACCCTAACCCTAACTCTAACACAAACCTATATCTAAATTCAACCTTAATTTTAACCCTCAGACTTATCCTACAACTAACCCTCTCCATAACCATATACCAAACCCTAATTCTAGTCTTCACTGTATATCTAAACTCAGCCTTTAAACTAAACCTAACCCTTAACCCAACACTATACCTAACATCAAACCTAAAATTAGTCCTCACCTTAAACATACCCCTTCCAAAGCCTAACTGTAACCTTAGCCCTAAACTCAAACCTAGCACTAACCTGAATCTGAAACTCAACCCTAAGCCTAACACTAACCCTAAACCTAATCCTAACTTTAACAATAACCTTTACATTTAAGCCTAATCTTAAAACTAACCTTAATTAAGCCTCCTATTAGCACTAACTCTAGTCCTAACCTAACCCTAAACTAAAGATTTACCCTATTCCTCATCTCAACCCTAACCCTAAACCTAAGCCTAGCTCTACTTGTAAGCCTAAATTTAATTCTAACCCTAAACCTAACCTTACTTTAACTCTAATCCTAAAAATAACCAAACCATAAACTTAACCCCAATCTTAAACGTAACCCTATGACTCACCTAAACATGAAACTTAAACCTAACCCTAATCCTAAACTCAAATCTAACCCTAAAACTAACCCTAATCCAAACTTGAACTCTAACCCTAACACTAACCCTAACCGTAAACCTAAACTTGTACCTCTCCTCAACCCAAAGTCTAAACATAACCCTAATCCTAATATCAACCCTAACCTTAAACCTAACCCCAAGCCAAACCCTATACATACCCTCAATCCTATCCCAAGCCCTGACCTTAGCCTCAACCCTAAATGTAATCCTAACCCCAAACCTAAACTTAACTTTAACCCTAACCCTGATCCCAATCCTTACCTCGTCCTTAACTCTAAGCCAAGCCTTATAACTAATCTCAACTCTAAACCTAAACTTAACCTAATCGTAACCTAAACCTAATGTAATTCTAATCCAGCTCTTCATGAACTATAATCTTAACATTAACTCTTAACGAAAGCATATAATTAACCTCAAAACTAACACTAACCTAACGGTAACATTAAGCCTAAACATATAATTAAACTTGAATCTAAATTAAACCCTAAAACTAACACGAAATTCAAATGTAACACAATAGTAAACCTAAAGAATCTAAAAGTCAACCCTAAATTTAAATATAACTCT
>PVKZ01007321.1:0-24372 GCA_004027375.1 Macroglossus sobrinus | reverse complement strand
GAAAGAAAGAAAGAAAGAAAGAAAGAAAGAAAGAAAGAAAGAAAGAAAGAAAGAAAGAAAGAAAGAAAGAAAGAAAACTTAACACAGCTTCCATACTCCCCCGTATAATGAGGGAAAGGACCTCTGCCCTGCTCACTTTGAAGGCTGGGGTGACTCTCACATGAGACCTACAGACAATGATGAATGAGCCTGACCAATAAAATATTTTTTATTTAAAAAAATTATTGGGAAATTTCCACTCCTGACAGCTTTCTCTGCTCATGAAATAAGCTCCCAGACAGTCCATGATAAGAATCATGATGGAAAGAATATTTAAAAGTTGATTTAAAATAAATATGGTTCATAGGAAAAAGCAGACATTTTCATCATCATTGAAAAAAGTCTAAGATAAAATAATAAATATGAACATGAGGTTGACATATCCTGGTGAACGAGACTGTCAGTGAATTCAGTAAATATTTATTTCCTTCTGACACATTCACCGTGTCCTTCTGGAGTGTTTATGAAGGGGCTCGGTAATAAGCTGTTTACTTTATTATTATCGAAAACCACCAAGGCACATAGGAATGCAGCCACCTAATTAAGGAAGAAGAAATAGCATCCCCTCGCCAGAGCCTCCCACCCATCCGAACTCCAGCCCCGTGTCAGCCTTGCCGCAGGCACTTGAAAGCCCTTTACTGTGTGTACCATGCGAAGGCTCGCGGAAGGCAGATCCACGGACTTGTTGAAATACACTAATTATTCCGCAATTCTGCAAGTGAGAACATATGGAGACCGTTTTCTTTGTGAGTGTTTCTGCTTCGGAAACAAAGAGCACGAAACAAGCGTTTTTCATCGTCGATGTCATTTGCAAATGATATTCAAAGTTCACCCAATTCTCTAAAATTAAAAATGTTTCATGCCCTTCCGGTCCGAGGCTGTCTGATATTCAGTTTTTCCTCTCATATCTTTTATTCTCATTGTCCCTTCTCCCACTGAGCCGTGACTACTCCCACCCAGATGAGCACAGCTGAAGGAGAAGTAGAATATTCTGACGGTTCAAATAGATGTTGAGTCAACACAATGTGAGCGGCTGGTGAGATGCTTTTTTTGTGTCCCGGAATTGAGCAGATGGCTTGGTGCTGTAAGGGCATCACTTCTAAGGACACAGCTCATCTGCAGTAGACATGGCAGCAAGGGCTATCTCAGACAAAAAGACTCACATCTTTATTCCGGAGCAGAAAGCAGTCTGCTTCTAGATGAAAATGGCGTAAGACATGGGACTCCAAGGCCCGTATGTCCCAGAAGCACCCAAATAATCCCACACCAACTCTGAGCTACTTGGAAACTGAACTGGGTCATCGGAGCATAGAGCTGAGATTATTCATTAATAGTGATGTCTACACAGATAGTAATCATTGCATTATTCATGGGATTCTTACCCTTCTGCCTTTCTGTATACATGGCCTTTGTGTTTGCTAGCTCACACTTCCTCGGGGACAGAAATGAGGACTTGTCCCTGACAGAGACAGAATGCAAAGAGAAGAAGCAAGGTGATTTATAGCTTCTGGTATACAAACGTAAGATTGAATATTAAGCCAAAGGTCCTCAGCCCAGGCCATGGTCTTGAGAATAAGTTTTTCAAATAGTAATTTCTCCTCCTTCGGCCTATGAACAGCCATGTCTAAAAGTTCCATTGTCTTAGTTTTCTCCTGCAACTTATAAGAGAGATCCTTCCACCTACAGCAGCCAGGGCAGGAAGCCAGCCATTGCCTGACAAAAGGAAGTGACATGAGTGCTGTGGATGGTGAGATTGTGCCCCCCCCCCAAAATACATGCTGAGGTGCTCACCACCAGTAACGGCACACGAACATGGCTTTATTTTGAGATCGTCTCTACAGGTTGAATCGAGTTAACACGAGGTCATCAGGGCGGGCCCTGATCCAATAAGGGAAGTCCTTCTAAGAAGACGGCCATGTGTGAACACTGAGAAATGTGAAGGCCACATGAAGACGCAGAGACACAGGTGCACAGGGAGCACGCCACGTGACAGCGGAGGCAGACCCTGGAGTTACGTAGCTACAAGCCACGGAGCAGTCAGCATCGCTAACCAGCACCAGGACCTACAAGAGGCAGAAAAGGATTCTCTCCTACACGCTTCAGAGGGAGCACGGCCCTGCTCGTCATCAAGAACGACGCGATAATAAATTTCTGCTCTTTTAAGCATCCCAGTTTGGGGAACTTTTTTAGGGGAGCCCTAGGAAATTAACACAAGTACTCTGGGAAGACTGAAAAGGGGAAAGACAGGAAGAAAACATGAGGTGAACGTTTGTGTCCTTACTTCTCTTATCTGGGCTTCCGCGGAGAGAAATGTGGGAACATCAGAGAAGTACAGGTGACCCCAGAGACTCGAGTAGCAGCGGGTCATCTCCGGCCAGGCTTCTCAGGGGACCGGGAAGGAGGCGGCCTCACAGATGTCACAGAAGAACTATATCCACCTGGGACAGGCCTGTCAACACAGAGTCAGCAGTGCAACGTGTCTGATAAAGAGTCACCAAGAGGCACCGCTTTCCCAATGGCCCTCAGGTGCCTCCCTGTCATTCCCAAGACCAGAAAATGCAGGAACCAACAGCATTTTATGTTAGAAGCCAACGTTCGCCGTGAAATTCTAAGCACTTCTCTCGTGTATCTCTCTTCTTCTCTGTTATGAAGACTTGTGTTGAATGAGGTGGGAATTCAGCTCCTGACTTTCTAGCGAAGTGACCATGGGCGAGTTGGTTAAACCTTGATGACTCTCCCCAATCCCCCAATTTCTGTTAATGACACGCATCTTTGAGTCGCGCAGGCTTGACCCACACATTCTGTTCCAGCGCCCACCTTTCTAAATTGTAACATTTTCTAGATCATTCCGTACCAGATCTAAACACTATACCCGATCTCATATGATCAGTCTCTTGCTGCTTCATTTCTTCAAGAAACAAATAAAATTAACACTTACTAAGCAAGAGTCATTTGTTTAGGTCTTTGAGATTTAACAATGAGCAAAAATGAAAAGGATGCGTTCCTTCATAGAGCTGTAGAGTCTATTCACAAAGTTAGATATCAACTAATTAATTATCCAGCTGAAGAGCTCATTGGAACGGTCATAAGTGCTGCGAAATGACAAGGCAGGGCTTTGTGAGAGATCGTAATACGGGAATGGTCTAACGTGGGCAGCGGACAAGAAAAGACTTTCTGCAGAAGCGACATTTGATGCGAGATCCTATGAGTAGGAGCTACCTTGGGGGGAGGAAGGCAGGTGGTAGAGTGGGAACTGGTGACAAAAAAAAAACTAATATAAACCTGAAGGAGGTAACGAGCATTGGAGGATGCTAAAACAGGATGGCAGGATGGCAATGGAGAACCCAACGGGAGAGTCGTCTACGGTGAGGACGGAAATGATGGCGAAGGACAAATCTATGACCACGTTAAGGATGTGGAGGCTTCAAAAAAAAGTGACAGAAAACTATTGTGGGGTTTCAGCTGAGCGGGGACACCTCGAAGGCCACAGTGTCTCATCATCCAGTTTCATCGGGAAGCTGACCCTGTGTCAGTGGTCCATAGCGTGGCTGTACGCGGGCATCACTTGGGATGCTGTCAGGTCTCCCCCACTAAAGTCTCATGCAATCCGCCCAGGTACAACCTGGGCACTACAGTTTTTAGAACTTCAGGACCACTGTGACGCCTGACTAGTTAGCTACCTGAGGGCAGGGGGTTTTGTTTTGGTGGCGTTTTTTTTTTTCCTATCTCCCTGTGACCCCTCACACCTGCTCCCACATCTAGAACAGTATCTGGAGTCATGTTTAATAAGTATGGGAAATAAGGAACAAAGAAAAGAAGAAGGGAAACGAATAATTTGTTATATATATTCCACGATTTCTGTTTATACTGCTATCTCGAAATAAAATAGTTTGCCCTTGTCTCTAGAATCAAGCCCACCATTTACAGTTGCAGTTCTCTTTTCCTCTCCCTTTGTCTGTCTGTCTTTTAAGCATGAGCATCTTTTGAGTTTCAGTTGTGCTCATGGCTGCCCAGCTGGACGCTACATCTCACAGCCTTCTTGGGAGGTCATTCTGACCGTGTGATAAACATGTTGACCAATAGGATGGAATTCGTAGCTTCGGGCTGGAGTTCTAAGTTATGTCTTCAGAGACAAACACAGTTGCCTTTCATCTTTTCTCTCCCCTCCTGGGGCTGGGACGTGGACGTGGAGCCCGAGAGCCAGCTTCAGCAGTGCAGACCAGGTGACACAGCTTGGGATGGCGAAGGGACATGCCTGTGTTTGCTCATGCAAAAAAAGCATTCGCATAACTAGTTCTCTGCCAGACAAAGGGAAAAAAAATCATTTTTTATACCATTCAGAAGATAAGTATTTGAATGTAGACTTTATTTTCAGAACCAGCCAGGAAAAATCGTATTAGGATACTAGCAATGTCATATTTAAATCCATGTTTCCCTCCAACATTTAAACATCAGAATTCTTTAGGGAGCATATGTGGTTTAGACCAAGTTAGCATACAAAATATTATGTTTTCATTATGGGAATCTCTTATTACTTCGTCATTGTAATGTCAAATCGTATTTAACGAGATATCAATTGAGCAAAAGAGGCAAGCGGATTTCATACACTCCATGGTTTTCATGCCACGTCTTAAAAGGAATAAGCTATGGCAGAGCATTTGTCACAAGGCTGAGATTCTTATTTTTCATGTGCATTTAGCTCAGCAGCCTAATTCTTCATTCCTCCCAATTGTCCATTGACCGTTGGTGACAGATAGATTATGAAAATGCTTTAGCTGCTCCAAAAAAGAGATATGGAGTTCTTTTTAGGGTACAGTTCTTTGTCTTTAAAATCAAAAGTATTTAAATTCTTTAAGAACAAATTAAAATAATACCCCCCAAAAAAATCAGAGTGTGTGAGAAAGAGTGGGTGAGTGTTCACACCAGCTGCTACACTCAAGCTTCCAGTTGTTAACTAAGCTGATGGGGATTCTTTTTATTTCTAAAATGAAAACTTCCTGCTGGGTAGAATTAAATGTGATAACGCACCAAAGCCCATTGGACCCTGGATGCGTCTGGACCTGCAGGCTTTTGATACGCGCGGATCAGTGGAATCGGAGAAACACCGTGCAGCTCACTTTCCGAAAAGGAGTTTTTAACAGCTTCCTTCACATTTGCGACACAAATGTGGCTGACAGAATAACACCTCCCCCTTCCCCCACATCCCAAACCTATGCACATAGGACCTTGCATGGAGAGAAGACACTTTCTAGATGGAATTAGATTAAGGGTCTTGAGATGGGAAGATGATCCTGGATGACCCAGGCAGGCTCCATGGAGTCACAGGTGTCCTTGGAAGAGGGAGGCAAAGGGACAGCGTGAGAGGAGGAGGTGTGACAATGAAAGTAACGGCTGCGCGATGTGGGGTTGTGAGCCAAGGAAAGCTGGCCACCTCTAAAAGCTGCGGATGGCAAATTCTCCCCCAGAGCTGCAGAAGAAATGCAGAGTGGCTAACACCTCGCTATGAGCCCAGTAAAACACATTTTGGACTCCTTACCTCTGGGACTCTGACAAGTTTGTGTTCTTTGAAGCCACCGTGTTTGTGGTGACTCATTACATCAGCCATAGAAAGGTGTCTGTTTCATGGAAAAAAAAGGTCAATAAGACCCCCGTGACATATCATATGCCAAAATGAACGTAGGATGGGTCAGAGACCAAAGTTGAACCATAAAATCCTTTTGAAAACACAGACTATCTTGGCGACCTTAGAGTAGCCAACATTTCATAGGCAGAACACATACAAGCAATCGACTTCACTAATAAAAAAAAAAACTTCTGCTCATAAAAAGATTCCTTCAAGAAGATTCATTGGAAGGCCCAGAGGGAGAAAAAAATATTTGTGACACATAAATCTGACAAGAGAGTTGTATCTTAAACATATAAAAAATGTATACAACTCAATAAAAAAAATAAGTTAAAATCTAGGCAACAGACTTCAACTTTTCAAAAGGAAATATACAAATGGTGAATAAATACATGAAAATATGCTCGGCATTAGTCGTTGTAAGACAAATAGACATTAAACAATGCCATCAAGGATGTAGAGCAACTGAAATGCCAGATGCTGTCGGTGGAAAGGTCAGATAGGGTAACTACTTTGAAAAATAGCTTTGCAGGTTCTCATATAGTTTAATCTATTCTTCCCATGTAGCCCAGTCATTCTGCTCCCTGGTATTTACTCAAACAAAATGGAAATATTTCTCTACACACACAAAAAAAAAATTTGTATTTGAATACTCATGGCAGTCTCATTTATAATAGCCCCAAACTAAAAGACAACCCAAATATCCATCAAAAAGTAAATGGCTAAACAAATCCTGGTATGTCCAGGCCATGGAATACTACTTGGCAGTGAAAAAGAATGAATCACTGCTGCGGGGAACAACAAGGAATGAATTGCAAAATCTTTATTCTGAAAGAAGAAGGCCAGACACAAAAGAATGCATGTGATATGATTTTATTCTGACAAAGCTCAATAATAGTCAAAACTGAAATCTATTTATAGCAATGAAAAGCAGATCTGTGGTCCACTGGGGCTGGGGGTTCTGGTGGCAGTGACTGGAAAGAGGCAAGGAATGTTTTGGGGTGAATGTTTTGTCGCAATCACTTTATGGATAAATACATCTGTCAAAATTCTTTTACGTGATTGTGAATTATGTAAATTATACTCCAATCAAGTAGATTTACTTTTTCTTCAAATGACAATAGTTTTAAGCATGAAAGAGGGTAATAATAAAGTTAAACACTCTCTTTCTCACATTTGGGGCAAAAAAAAAATGAGACCAAGGTACTCCATTGTGTCAGAAAGCAAGAGAGCCACTCAAGACAAAGACAGATCTTGTCAAAGGCCCTGGAGCAGGGATAAAGCTAGGGTCGTGTGGACGTCAAAAAGAAGAAATGCAGTTGATTGGAACTGTTTTATACTTTAAAATCAATGAGTTCATAATAAAAGACAAGGGAGGTGGGTGATAGGGGAGAGAGAGAGACAGAGACAGACAGAGAGACAGAGACCGAGAGACAGAAAAAGACAGAAAGAGAGAGAGAGACAGAGAGACAGAGAGAGACAGAGAGACAGAGAGAGACAGAGAGAGAGAGAGAATAGGAACTTCAGTAGACACCCTTGGGAGTAACTGGACAATTAGACCACCAACTTCTTTTCCTGAATATTGTCAATTAAAGGGAAATAATTAAGCATTTATCTTGCTTGTCCTATAGAAATTGTATGAGGCAGAAACTAAATAGCCTTAGGTAATAGGGAAAATTTCTTATTTACAGAAGAATTCCAGCTAATAAATAAGGGTGGGGGGATCATAGAATTAGAAAATCCTGCTTTAAAACTACAACTGAGATCACTGTCTCAGGCAATGATCAGCAATGACCGGAAGCCCACCTTGAATTATTATTATGGAGACGTCACGTGGATGGGTTTGAGCTGTTCTACCTAAACCAATGGATCACTCACTATACCATCACTCAGAGTGGGACAAGACAGCACTGACTCTCCCAGGAGGGGACAGTACAAAATGCACCATGAAGGGCTCTTATCACAAACACTGAACTTGACTCTAATCAAGCCCATAGCACTAACCTCCAGGTACAATAAGGACATAAGACTACATTAAATGACACCACCAGGAAGCAAGCAGACACACCTAGAATATGGGGTCACCTACAGAGAATCTAAAGTAGAATCGAGGGTGATAGTCTGACCAAAAGAAAAAAAAAATGAAAGTATATGAACTGTATTAGCCTAACAATGTGTCATTCATCAATTAATTGACAATGAATGTGCTATTTGTTCAAGATTCAGCAAGAAGAGCCATGGAACAGAAAGGAAGTTGTTTGTCTGTGACCTCAGGAGTCCCCTGGGTGAAATGTGGAGCTAGTCCCCCTACACGGAGGGCAAGGAGAGACCCGAGCAAGGGGCTGGCCACTCCAGATGGGCAGGTTAAGCAAGCAGGAAGCTTATACACGTGGCTTGTCTTGAGAAGCCACAAGACGAGTAGATGTCTACACTGCCCGCCCAGACCTCCAAGTTCACACAGAGGTCCTAACTGGGTGTAGCCACGTATTCAGTCCAGATGGTCTCAATGGCACCTCACTCTCAAGGTTGTGACCTTGAAATGGCTCTGGCTATGGGAACGGTGGGTGGAGTGTACGTTTCAAGGACAAGGGAGGGGGCGAGGAGCCTCTGCTCGCCAGGGTCACAGTCACCCAGAAGGCATATCTCTTGATGACCTCCTCTAACAGAAGTTGAGAGTTTATCACACAGTGAAAGTTATATGTTCAAGACAATGGTGAAATTATAAACCAGCCAATAAACGGTTTGCAAAATGTAGATAAATATTTAAGTTGTAATGAAAATAAACTTGTTTTTATCATATCATTAAAAGAAATAAGTCCAGAACCCAAGCATAAAAACACTATTGAAACGTCACAAAAATATACCTTTATAATCTTAAAATAGAAAAGGCCTTCCTCATTAAAACACAGCATGCAAAATCCACGAATGGAAGTGCGGACCATTTAAGAAAAATATTGTTAAAACGAAGGTATGATTTTAAAATTAAAAATCAAACACTTAACTGGAGAGAAATGTTTCAACTTACACAGAGGAAGTGTTATCTACTATATGAAGAACTGCCCATCGAAAAGAGAGACAAATGACCCTGAGAAAAAAATGGGCAGAGGATATAAAAGATCAATTCGTACTAGGGGGAAAACGCAAAGAATGAGCACACAAATCTATATCCGCCTTTGCAATAATATGCAAGTAAAAAGAATACAGAGATATAAATAATAAGAGCAATAATGTAAGTAATACATAATAAATAATGGTTATATAATAAAGATATAAATGCAGCAATGCATGTAATTATAAGTAGAGATAGATCATAGACTAATATATATAATAAAGATGTGTGATTTTTCAGCTCACGGAATAGCATTTCTTAATAGCATTTCAGCTCAGCTCCCAGTGGGTACGTCCCAGGAGTGAGGATTCCAGGAGCCCCAGCGAAAAGCTGCAAGGCTTTTTATAGCCTCGATTTGAAGTTTTTGAACATCAGTTCCATCATGTTCTTTTGGTCCAGGCTGCTCACTGGGGCCAACCCAGATTCAAGAGAAGGAGAATGCAGCTCCTGCTTTTGACATGAAGAGCTGCGTGCGAGCACAGATAGCGAAGCAGGCAGCGGTGACCATCTTTGGGACTTCTAACTGTGACTTTTTCCTCCTTACTCGATCCCTTCAGAATTCAGCCAGGGAAAAGCAAGAGCTTTCGATCAGGTTTCGCAGTCCTGCAATAAAACCATTGTTGGAAATCGAAATATCTTCAGGAAGGGCAATTTGGTAGCATTGATTAAAGCAAGAAGCAGCATACCCACCCATATAAATTAAATTCTAGGACCTCTCTGAGTATTTGTTCGTCAACACAGCCACACAGATTTGCACAGAGGTGTCTTGTCTGTGTCGCTTTGTATTAGCAAGTCACAGGAACAGTGAAAATGATCGCCACAGAGGTGATAATGAAACACGATGATGGAGCCATACGATGAAATACCGTGCAAAGTTCAAAAGAGTAAGGTAGATACGTACGCAAATGACAGACTGACTCTCTCACATGCCTTTTACACATAAGAATGATATTCATATGTAGAGCTGTTAATAAGTTCTATTTATACATCTATAAGAGCTATAGCTGTATAGATACATCTTTAAGATCTATAAGACCTTGTAATTTTAACGATGGTTTGTGCCTAGGAGAACCATGGGGGAAGGCTGGCCAGGAAGACTTTCGCTTAATCCCTACGTACTGTTTTATAATAAGAGCCTATTCTCGTACTGTGCAATCTCGGAAGACATTTTTTAAATATATAATGAAGTGGAGACAGAGAAGTCAGAGTTTGAAGCACCAAAGGATTCGACAGGATGCTGCCAGCTTGGGAGACGGGAACCCTGTGGGAAGAGCCGAGGCTGCCCCCTGGTGGCCATCCGGTAAGGGAGCGGGAGGCTCGGTTCCAAAGTCAACAAGGAGCCAGCCACATTGTGCCCACAGAAAACAAAATAACCAGCTTGGAATCAGGTACTTCCCCAGACCCTCCGGGTGAGATGGGCGACACCCTGAGTCCAGGCCAGCCACACCCCGCGTCCCCTGACCTACAGAGCTGTGAGCTAATGGATGGGTGTTGTTCTCAGCCGTCACACGTGGGGTGGTCTGTTTATAGGACATTAGCACACAGAGGAAGACAGAAAGAGGTAAGCCAGGACTAGACCAAACAGGAAAGCAGGAGAGAGACAGAGGGACAGAAAGGGACCCGAATGTCACCATAACGGAGGTCTTGGGGTGCAGAAACGTGCCGACCCAAAGGGACCCGTAATGCACCATTCTCTGCTGCCATGTGGGTGGGGACGTTCACCGCCGGCTCTGGACAGGAGCGTCCTTGTCACTGCACCTGAGGTCTCAACAGCGTCCCCATCCATACACGCGGCAGGAAAAGCCTCTGGGCTGGACTTCCTTGCGCATTACAAGAGGTTTACAGTCTTTCCCTGCACGTCACCCGCTACCTGGCTGCCGTCACCCGCTACCTGGCTGCCGGAGCCCGCCGGCTAAGATTGAACAGTTCCCGAGAGGGGGAGTGAGGACTGAGAAGAAAAGAGAGAGAGAGAGACAGAGAGATAGTGTCTGGAGGGCTAACACTAAATACTGCACCCCAAGTTTATTTAGAACAGCTTATATATACCCTTGGAGAAGCAACACCCACACATATGCAAATGATCGCTGACCTTTAGGTAAATTCTCTCAAAACATCCTTGTTCCTGTCTTATTCCCTGGGGCAAGAAACATTCAATAGTAAGCCAAATTTCCTCCTTCAGTAAACAAGCCCACCTGCTCTGCAAACTTCTAGCTTGCAGGCAACTCCAACCCTGTCTGCAGGGCATTCATCAAGAATGGCTCCCAACACCTGGCAGAGGCATCCCCCAATCACTGTGACAGCCAGAGTCACCCTCTGACCGTTCCATAGGCCCCCAGAGCGGGGGACAACACCGGTGGTTGAGAAGCCACGAGGCTCAACCCCAGCGTTTTTCAGATTATGAGAGAGAGTGCTAGAGGGGGGGGCTTTGAGGTCTTTTCCCCCCCCCCGCTCCCCCCCACCAAAGGGACCCCTAATGCACCGTCTGTTGCAAACACATCACACGTGGTATTTTCTCAGTGAGCCACTTACCACTGTGAAGGGTTTGGGCCCCCAAGTCTCCCCACGGCCACTTCCTCTGAGCGGCTTCTCACACGTCATCTTCTCAGAAACGTCTTTATTATGACCTTTCTCTTAAAAGTGCAAATAGCCACCACCAAATACTTAGAACTCTCTTCCTGGCTCATTTTTTTATATAACGCTTCATACCTTTTAAGAGACGCTGTAATTTACTGATTTTTTTTTTTTTTTTTTTTTTTTTTTTTTTTTTTTTAGGAGTGGAGGCTACCTAACATACCCTAGACTATAAACTCAAGGATGAAGGATTTCGATCTGTTTGTTCACGGATAGATCTGGTTTTTGCACTGTTGCCTGCTATCTGATAGGTACTCAATATTTGCTGAATAAATCAATGAGTAAATCTATTATTCTTACTATTCCATGCAAGTAATTATTTTCTCTCTTGTTTCGGAGAGAAAAAATAAATCTTAGACTGTATTTAAGTCGCATTGTATTGGCTAATAAGTAATTCAGGGAAATCACTACAAAAAATAGGGTGAAGCAATTTATGAAAATAGTATAATTAGTAAGGGGTTTTTGTGTTACGTTTTATAAAACTAAAGTACGTAATGAAATTTGTTTTATTTTCTCAATCAAATATTTTACCTTCATCTACAATTGTTATGAATTATGTATTTATTTTATATAAATTAAGTATTGATGAGCTCAGAGAGTGATAATATACATTCAGATTCTTTTTAATTTTGCGGTAAATTATTAGTCTATATTTTTTTTCTCCTCTCTGCTCCCTTTCTAGGCTAACGAAGTCAACAGCTGGGTTTATTTCCTAAAAAGGAATGATGAATTTCAGAGACCTTAACACAGTGGTCTCATCAGCTTAGTCTGCTTCAAAAAACAGTGAGTACTTGAGAGATGTCAGTATCGCTTCATTTTGGAAATATAAAGATAAATTTGATTTGATACTTGACCTTGAGCAGGTTTTTTTCTGTTAGCAATGCGAAGATGTCTACATAGAAAATTTTAACTCTTGAGAACGTATATGGTTTGTCCTGTGTTGTTTAAATTGGTTGCTTATTTTTTTACGCATTAGCTATATTTTGTTTTCTGTAATGAACATCTTTACTTAACAATAGAAAACATATAAAGTTTCCACAACGTCTCTTCTTTCCACTGAGTGTTAAGATTGTTTCAAATCATAAACTTGATTGTGGTAACTCGCTGTGAAATTCACTGGCATCGATGTTCATGTTCATTTTATAAATGTGTTTTCTGTTTTCCTAAAAAACAAAAGAATGCCAAGGCATAAATTCGCTGCCCTCCTGAATATTTTAATCTTCGAGTTAAGTGTTAAATTGACTAAAATTGCACTAAAACGTCTTCCATGATTTATAACAAGTGCTTTGAACGTCCTAGGAACATTTCGTTCTTATATGAAGTTTGTTTTTTTTCACACGTTAAATAGATTTTCTCTTACATAGGGTGGCTGGCAACTAACCAAACATTTACTTGAATTGTTATAATGACATTTTAATACAAAAGATCACGTTGTAATCAACCCCGGGAATACTTGCAGTATTTACCTGAAAGGAAGATGATTATTTTTTCCAAGTAATTGAATTCACAAACCTGGAGATGGTTGTTGGCTGCAGAGAAGGGGGTGCTTGCCTTTCCTACACTAGCATTGTCTTACGGTGGAGAATACTAAGACGGGGTGAATCGTCTCGGTTTGATTAGGGATCCCTTTGTATGTTTCAACACCCATCACTGAAATGGACATGGGGCTACTCTTGGTGCCTAAGGGAATATGAGACAGAATTGGGGGAGTCGCTGTGGGCAAGCTGATTTGAAATATCTGAAAAGAAAACCAATCGGGAAAATAATAGAGTAAGACCAGGTCTAGATCAGACAGCGACCTCAAGGCGGAACACTGTCTGTAGGAGAAGATTCAACTCTGGACCCCTACTTTTCGTAGGCCCAAGGCTCACTCGTCTCCTCTTTCTTGCTATGAGAACCCCGTCAGCAATTATCCGAAGGGTAATATTAGCAAAGTGAATACCTGGGCCCAAAAGCAGTAGCAAAGTAAAAGGCAAGAAGGCACACAGATCCAACAAACAGCGCCGGAGAAGGGACCTCACCTCCGAAAGAGAGGAAACGGTTCTGAAACCCCGTCGAGTCCTTCCGAAGGGATATGAGAACAGAAAAGGGAAACTGAGCAAATGGAGATGCTATTTTCGGCACAGAGTACTTAACAGCCGGGGAGAGGCTGTTTCCTTATAGGACACAGGGCGGAGGTATTGGAGCACTCAGGGTCCCCGCGAGTACGAGCCTCAGGAACATTAATGGCTTCGGTTCAGGAATCCGTTGAGCGGGTTTGAGTCCCAGATGAAACACACCACACGTGGGGCTAAGCCAGACCTTGCCCAGGAAGCACAGCGCACATCCGTAAAGGAACAGGCGGAAGAGGCACGGCAGTAAATGTCCCCAGGCCGAGGAAGGGCCGCTTAAGAGAGAACAGCCACCTTGTCCCTTGAAAAGCTGCAACTCAGAGCAGCTCTGGGGTTTCAGAAACGAGCAGCCCAAAGGGAAAGTGGGACATGAGAAACTCTGAGTTAAGTCGGAAGGAAATGAAAGGCATTTCAATCAAACCTGGTGACAGGGGTTGACACCATGTAGATCTCTAAACTTTGAAGAAGAATTGCTAGCGTTTATCGAGTGCTTGCTGTGGGCCGGGTACCGTTCTGTTTCACACGGAATAGCTGATGTATTTCTCACAAGCCTCTGATAAGGTGAGGACCACTTTTAATCTTTTTTTTTCTTTTTTTCTTTTTCTTTTTTTTTTTTTTTACAGATACTGAGAGCATGTAATTTTCCCAAAGTCACACAGCTAATAAGGGGAGGAGCTGGGGTACAAGCCCACAAAGTCTGGCTCCAAAGAAAACACTGTTAATTATCATACTATTAAAACCAGGAATAAATGAGGCTGTAAGAGAGAGAGATTTTTTCTGCCCTGCTACGGATATGCATGATGTCAAATTAAACTCAATCAAGCTAAATCCTTCCCTAAGGTTAAGTTCCATATCCCAGAAAATGCATAGGCTGGCATCCTGGAAGACTGGAACTAAGATCTCTTTTTGGTGTGGCAGACACTGTGGCTTTTTCCAATTACATCATCTCCCTACCATCTTCCCAGCCTGAGATGGTCCTGTGGCATCATTCCAGCCAATGAGATTCAAGCAGAAAACTCTGGTTGCAACATTCAGGAAAGCTTTCACTTGCCTGACAGAAAGGAAAAATTAGCTTGTGTGTCCTTTCGTGCATTGCTCTGTTTTCTTTTTCCATCCTGAAATACAGATGTGATGTCTGGAGGGGCAGCAGCTATCAGGAGCCATGAGGAGAGGCTCACCGCGGCCTCACGTGGCCTTCCCCACACCCCCAGCACGTGGGCTCCTGGCATCCCTTCCTCTTCCTATAAGGACACCGGTCCTGTCCAATTAGGGTCCCACCCTTATGACCTCACTGACCCTTAATTATGCCCTTAAAGTCCCCTTCTCCTAACACAGTCGCATTGGGAGTTAGGGCTGCAACCTATCCGTTTGGGGGGTGCACAGTTCGTCCCATAAGAGATGGCGGTTGTCACGCACCGCGGATGCCTCTGAAATTAAACACACAGCTGACATGAGTGACAGGCAATGAAGGGCACGCCCAGTGCGAAAGCCGAGGGCGCCTCTTCCCTGATGCCCAGCGCGGTGCGCGCGGAGGACGCGGGCAGATCCGAGCGGTGCGCGCCGATCCGCAGGGTCCACGCCCCGCACCCCACGGGCACCTCTCCCCGCACGCTCTCCAGCGGCTGTTCCTCCTCCCGCCTTGCGGAGGGGGACTTTAGAATAAGGGCATCCTTGGGACAAACCACAGTCCCCGTCCCTGCGGGCAGGCCCAGGGCCGCCACGGGGGCTCGCCGCTTGCCTCCTGCACCCCCGTTCAGCAGGCCACGGTGGCCTGTCCTGAGCTGTGACCCTAACCCCCATTCCTGGGGGGTCAGAGCCGCACTCGGCCACTCGCGGTCACCGGTCAATCAGCCGGTTTCTTCTCTTATTGTGAAACGCAGCTCTGACCACCCCCCACCCCGGCCCTGAAGAGCAGTGTCAATCACGCAGCCGGGGTGGTGACCCCACGGCCCCCCCCAACCCTGAGGCTATCCAGCTGTGCTGTCATCCACCACCGTGCACTTACTGCTTTTAGATTTTGTCCATTTGTCTTGGGGATAGTTCCCTAAAAGAGTGAATGCCACATGGAGGGGTACACGTCACTTCCGGTCAGCACTGCCCAACCCCCCCCCCCGCAGGTGTCTCCCGCTTTGGATTGATGCCAACGGTGTGCGCGAGGACTCCTGCTCCCCGGCGGCCGCGCGCACAGAGAACCTTGTCCCATCCAATGGGTTTTGTTGTTTTTGTTTGTTTTGTTGTGTTTTGTTATTTTCAGGTCAATGCGGTTTGAAGGAACCCGAGCTATGCCAGGACGAGCGGCGGCCACTCACGGCCATGCCGGTGAAATGTGAGCCCCAGGTGGTCCCACCTTTCCTAGGAGCGGGTGGAAAGGTCTGTCACGTGGTTTGACTCCTAAGCAGACGTCATCAGTAAAACTAGGGTTTACTGCTACTTCGACCTTTGCCAACGTGTCCCTTCCCTGCCTCCTAAGGCCTTGGAGGAATCGTGGCAATGCCAAGAATTTTACTCCATGAGGAGACGGCCAAGTTCAAAGTCCAGTGTGGACTCACTTGGATGAGGAAGGTTCACACAGGCAAACTCTCTTTGCTCAGGGGGTGGGTGAAGCTCAGGGGACGGGTGAGAGGTGACAGTCCCACACAGAGCTGACCGTTAAGTTTCTCCGAGAACCCTGGACACTCATGCATTGAATCAGAAAGTACCAGAGCTTCCAGGGACTCTGGTGATGACTCACCTCTCCCATTATCAGAAGCCCGTGGCTCCCCTCAAAGATAAACAAAGAGAAACTGGCGGGCACCGGTGAAGGTGGCAAGGACAGGTTTTAATGAGTAACGGACTATCGTCACAGGAAAAAGAGCCCAGTGTGGTCAGAGCTCAACTTGAATCTGAACAGAGGTGACGAGGCCTTTTAAAGGAACAGGGATGGAACGGGATGGAGGGTGAGCGGGGCTCAGCAGCGTCACGGAAGTGGAAAGTTACCAGGGTCCCTGT
The DNA here is from genome assembly GCA_004027375.1 of Macroglossus sobrinus. Taxonomy (NCBI): domain Eukaryota; kingdom Metazoa; phylum Chordata; class Mammalia; order Chiroptera; family Pteropodidae; genus Macroglossus; species Macroglossus sobrinus. Next base: position 7,871 of record PVKZ01007321.1, on the reverse strand, counting down.
GACTGACGGCCATCTGGACTTGCTCCCACCCTCCCACAGAGGCCGGGAGACGGGGGCTGGTCTCCGGGTGTTGGGTGGAACGGTCAGCTCTTTGGGTGGCCTTGAATTTTCTCAGGCTGACCAATCACGCGGGCCTGGGGTCATCCCAGGGCTGTGGCCTTGAGCTGTGAGACACTATGCTGTGTTGGCTCACATCGATAAGGGCCAGGGCTGATGCCTACGGGAGGCCTTAATGCCCCTGGCTAGAGTTTGGTCAAGAGAGAATCATTGTCGCCTCTAAGAATCGAACACCTAGCCCCAAAGTCACTAAAGAAAATGAGGAAAGAAATTGCACCGGGACCCTTTGCCTTCCCGATTGCCACGGGCTGGGGACATGTTATTGGCAGAAGAAAGTGTCCACTTACAAAGGTGAGAACCCCAAGTCCAGAAAGCCAGCGACTTATCCAGCCAACACAAAATACTAACGCGAATCTTCCTTCCGCTCGCTCTGACGAAAGTGACATATGGAGAAGCTTCTTTCTCGGCTCACGACCCATAATTCAAACAGGAGCGCCGCCTACTTCCTCACGAGCTAAATTGTATTCATCGCAGAAAGCAGCTTTGGGTGGCAATATCGATCAGCAGGAAGGAAGATGGAAAAAATTAACACACCTTGAACACTCCAATCTCTGGGGTGTGACTCGCCATCTGGGGGTGACTTACGAGGAAAGCAACGAGGAAACGCTGCCCGCGTGTGACTTTCCCGCTTGACGCACACAGCCAGTCCCCGTTAATCGGAGCCCTCCAAGGCGGAATTCGTGATGATGCGGAAGTGGCATATGCGACCCGACTGTCCCACGCAAGGCCTTGGACTTGGGGTCTCGCATTTCGGTTGCAAGTCAGGTGAGTCCCCTCCACTGCTCTCATTATGTGTATGTGTCGTCGTGATGTCTTATAAGGACACCAGTCATTGACCCCAGGGTCCACCCTAACGTACACACCGGGCAAAAACGAATGCCTCTCATTTCTTTTCCTTTTAATTCTCACGTTTCAGTTGCTTTGATCACTTCATCCCCATTGCCACATTTTAATACCATGGTATGAGATAAAAACAATTCGCTTTTTTCATTGTGTGTGTGTGTGTTTTTTTTTTTTAATCTCAAAAAGCTTCTTTTCACTGAAGGAATGGAGAGATAGTTCTAAGTAAATTGTCAAGGTAAAAATGTAGTAAAACAAAGGCCTTGATCACGGCCCCCTCCCCTGGTAAAGTCTCAGAAAAACGCTATGTCAATCAGTCATCTTGAAGGATGCTGTCGCCTTCCCTTCTGTGTGTGCCGAGTCAAATGATTAGCACTCCGCGAGCAAATTTTAATAATTACTCTCCAAAATCCATTATCCACGTTGTTTTAATAATGTCCTCCTTACTTGCAATTTCAAAATTGTTTTTGTTTCGCTGTGGTTTTTTTTTTTAATTGTTTCACTTCTTCAGAGGAAGCTTGAATGGGTTGACTAAAGATGCAAACTGTTTCTGAATTGACCCAAATAATTGAGTGAGAATTTGAAGTTCACGGGAGAGGGATCCATCACAAGGCTGGAAGGATACTAGGAGGTAAACAGCATATGATTATTCATTCCTTCCATTCATACATACTCTGTGTGTGTTAGAAGATTTCAATTTGTTTGGGAAGTGATTGCAGATGAAAGCTAATTATCAACTCTATATTAATGCTTTTATTGCAGGAAATATACAATAAATGTCTCCACCTCGGAGCACTCTGTTGGGGGGAACCCAGAGAGAAACAAGAGCCAGACTCCTGTCGTCTGAAGGGCTTGGATTCGTGATCTAGTAGGAGGAGGAATTACAAAGTGGACGCAGAAATATAGAAGGTGGTGCATTCACTTCCTGTGGCTGCTCTAACGGATGACCACAAACTGGGTGTCTTAAAACCACAGCAACGTTTTTCTCACATGCTCTGAAGGCCACACGTCCCCATCGAGCTGTCAGCAGGGCTGTAGTGCCTCCAGAGAGACTAGGGGAGGGTCCTTGCTTGCCTCGTCCAGCTTCTGCTGTGTCACGACCATCTTTGGTGATCACCGGCTTGTAACTGCATCACACCGATCTCTGCCCCTGTGTCTCAGTGTGTCCCACCATGTTCTTATAAGGACACCAGTCATTGACCCTAGCGTCCACTCTAATCTAGTATGGCCTCATCATAATTAATGATATTTGCGAAGACTTTATTTCTGTAGGAGGTCACATTCTGGTGTTCTGTGTAGACATGAATTTTGAAGGGAGACTAGTCAACCTGTGACAGGTGATTGAAAAAAGAAAAACATGTTAGGAAGAGTGGGGTGGAGTCTGAGTTGGAGTGAGAACCCCCATAAGTTCAGTGCAACATGGACTAGAAGGCAAAACTCTAGGCATCATGGGAAATAGGACTACATGAGCTTTTGTCACCCACCCGCCCCCACACCCTATCTCTTTCCTAGCCAAAAGCCATTTACTCTGGTCACACAGAACTTCTCACATTTTCCTGGGCTTTGTGGTGATCTTTTAAACATCTGCAAGGTGGCAAATTAATGTACTTGTTTGTCTCTGTAATTTCTACCGATGGCCCAACGCTGGACAAATAGAAGACAATTGCCCGCAGGCTCTTCAGAAGGAGCTGAGTCCACCTCTGAGACCCCGAGCCCCACCTCTGCCAGCGCCCCAAACTCACCACAGGCCTAACTGTCTGCAGGAGAAGCCCAGAGATTCACGAAGCAGATCGACTGGAGAGTTTTTCTCAAGAGAGGTGTCATCCTAGAAGGATGGGCAGAGGTATCCTGTCCTCCTCTTTCTTGGGATGTGAAAACAGGTGTGTGAGGGAGCCCTGAGTTCCAGCCCGGACCTTGGGCTCCGTGGGGTGCAGGCGGGGAGCTGTCTGATAATTCCTACCTTAAATCATTGAAGGGCACGGGAAAGGAGTCAGACACCGGCCTCCAGGGGCCCGGGGAGGCAGCCTGGAGCTGTCCCAGCAGCAGACGGGAGAGGAAGGTGCCATGGGAACAGCATGTCCCCGAAAAGGCAGCAAAGGCATGCTTTCCTGTGAGTCTCCCCTAGGGTCTTAGAGAGAGCACAGCCCCTCTGGCGCCGCGATCTCTGACCTCTGGCCTCCAGAGGTCATGAGGGAGTGTTTCTGCTATGTAAAGCAGCCATGTTTGGAACTTTGCTGGGGCGTCCATAGGAAACTGATGCAGAACGTATAGCACTTACTACGGTTGGCGTTCACTTCGAGTCAGTCCCTCTCCCCCACCATCCCCCCAAAGCATCTCTCACTGTCAGGGGCTGATGCCTTTTGCACGTGTGTCAGTCCCTCCGTGTCCTTTCCTAGCGATGAGACCGTGGGCGCAAAGGCAGTGCCCGCCTGTGTCGTGGCTCACCGTGGTGTCCCCACGATTCTTCTCCTCCTACCAGTCTCGGTGAGCTGGGAATCAGTTTCAAGGTAAACGGATTATCAACTCACTTTCCATCGAACCTTCCCAAGGCTTCTCCATGTTCTTATGGTAAAGGCAGCTTCTCCCGGCCTGAGAGGGTGGGCCCTTGCCCGCACGCCCATCGGGCTGCCTGCTGCTCTTCTGGGGGCTCTCAGGCCTGCGGCCACCCACAGGGAGCACGGTGCAAGCAAATGACCAGGTCCGGGGCCTCCCACGTGACGTCCTACGGTCAGAAATCACCCTTCTGCCAGTTAGCGCCCTCCCTCGCTCAGGCCAAACGCCACTTCTGGGATCAAGAAACTAGATGGGACCCTCATTTACAGGTTGTTATTGCCACTGGTACCTTTTCTCATAGCACTTATCACAACTCATAGTTACGTGTTTACGTGACTATTATGTTAATGATTCCTGAGACTCCTCCAGGCTATAAACTCTGAGAAAACAGGAACTGAGTCAATTTGCTCAGAATTGCATCCCTGGGACTTAGCAGAGTATCTTCCATATAAAAAGAGCCCAGTGTACATCAAATGGGTGAGTGGATGGATGGATGGATGGATGGATAGGGATGGATGTCTCAGCCGAGAGTGTAGCCTGAGTCCTTGGTCTGGGCCACTGGGCATCTTCATTACTGAGGACAGGGAAGCACTGTGTCCCGAATCGCGGTCTGATACTGCTTTGCCTGACACTCTTAGTTCCATGTTCTACTGGTCAGGGACACTCTGTGTCACCTGCTGGCGTTTGTGTCCTGGTTTCTATCCGCTTGCCTGATTTAAGACGTATGACCACTGTAACCTCAGTGCCTTACAATTCCTAACACTCTTCCTCACACGGGCAGTGCAATGGATATTATTTTGACTATATCTGGATCTCTGCGGGTCCAAAGCCCAGCTGTCCCTTATGTGTGCCGTGTGGTTTTGGTTGAGTTATTTGCACTTCATCCATCCTCATAATAACGATCAGATTATATATTACTATCCTCTTTGTGGAAATTATGAGAAATGATCTATGTGAAAAAAATAAGGAAACTGTGTTTCAGAGAATTTAAATGACTTTCTCAAGGTTAAAATGAAAAAAATTAGGAAAAAAAATGGGATTTCGAAGTCCAGTATTCTTCCTCCTTCTTAATCACAGTGTCTATGTTGTTTTAAAGTCCAGGATCTCTTCCATTGTTCTCTGAGGATTACGGCACACTCAAGCACACACACATTTGTTCCCGGTCTGAATTTAAGCTTTTCTTCATGGCTGTTCAATTTAAATTCACTGCTCCCACCTACTAAAAGAAAAAAAAAGGAGTCAAATAATGAAAAGACGTGGAACAAATGAAAAGAGATGTCATATCACAAGAAATCTTGATTACTTTTCTTTAAACGCTGTGTTATTGCCGAATGTGGGGGAAGCTTTGGGGAGACGTGTTCAAAAATTAGCCAAGGTTAAATAATGAGTATGAATGTGCCCGAACCGAACAGATTATCACACGCGAAGAGAAATTTTACACAGGATGGAGAAAAATGTTATCAAATTAAAATTAATGAGAGTAAGTCTGACATTCATACGTGAGACCAGCATGGGTACGAAGGAAATGCTGGGGAGAGGGAGGTGGGAGGACACGGGTGACACTCGTGGATGCCTTCTCTGCATCTGCAGCCAGTCTCGACCCTGCTCAGGGTGCCCTTGGCATGTAAACGCCCACTGTCCTAGGTCAAGTTCAGTCTGCTCACACCTGCTCTGTATCTCATCCTCCCAGAGCGAGGTCCCATTTTATTTTCTCTTCATCGTCTTTCTGTTCTGAGCTCAGAACGAGTCCCGGACGAAGACAGAAGACACGTGAGCAGGCTGGCGGATTTGAAAGGTGTTCGCTGAGAGCCATCCGGACGGGCACTGGGTTCCTGTCGTGGTCTGGCTGTGTTGTGGTGCGTTTTTCCAGTCTTCGCTTCCTGGTTTCGACGATGATGATAAGAAGCCTCTGTCACAGACGTGTGGGAAAGATTTATTTCCGTTTCATGCACTGGAACGATATGTAACGCGTTGTTTGCTCCTTAATTGGAGGTCGTGATTGCAAGAGACGGAAGAGGACTCTGGATGTCTGCACAGAGAAAAGGCTTTCTCATTAAAAAAAAAAAAAAAAGATATTGGGCAATTTCTTAATTTGTGGAAAGGCTGGAAATTAAAGCCACTATAGATTCCAACAACATCCTAAACGAAGCCAGATGAAGATTTTCTGCTGCCCACAAAGAGCTGGAGCGAGCTTCCCCTGCAGCCTCTGACGCTGTCACTTCTGCCACACACACACACCCCACCTGGCCACCTCCAGCTTTTCAGAAGCTCAGAAAATGTTCTCATTAGAGGCGAAACTCAAGAACCTGACATCCCGCCTTGGGCAGGTGCCATTCACATGTCCCTTTGTTCTGTGCGTCTCATCCTCACAGCAAAACACACCCATCCGCAGTCACGTCATTTCTGCCACGACTGAGATTTAAACATCAGATAAAAGCAGATTGCATTCTACTCTGATGTTTCTTCATTTATTTACCGTCTGTCTCACTCGCCCACTAGGCTGTCGGCTCCTCTCCTCGAGGGTAGGACCGATTCTCATATGACTGTAGCATTCATGGCTAGAACTGGAACGAGCAAGGGTGTTCCGGAAGTATTTGGTGAATAAATAAATTTTTTAAAGTAGAAAGTAGGGTCCCTTCTCAGTCAGAGAAATGAGTAGAGTAGGTCCCGAGAAAGCCCGAACCTCCATCAGTGACCAAGTACCCGGGAGAGATGGAGAGTGGGGACGGGGTGGCTCTGCCTGGCTGGCCACGTGCTGCCGCCTTCATCTGTCCATTAAAGGGATGCTAAGGCCACCCCAGGAAACCCACACCACTCTTCACTGCGATTCCTCTGGTTCTTTCCTCATCCAGCTCGTAGCGACGATGTAGAAACCTCTTTCTCTTGGGGTCCCTAAGGGGGCTGATTTCTGCTTCCCATCTGTATCCATGGCACCCGTATTCCCCAGGCCGGGTCGCACCTGCCACGTGAGCCACGTGCTCTCTGCTTGTGGGTGAGCCCCTAGGGACTCACTCCTTCCCCTCCCAGGACCGCCCCCCCCCACACCACCACCCCCAATGCCACAGGAGGCCTGAAACTTTCCACTAGCCCATAGCTCAAGGCCGCCCCCCCACGCCCAGTGCGATGACTATGAAATCGGTGTCAACAGACCACACAGTGCGCAGCCCCAGGGTCCCAGGGCGAGGGCGTGGGCGGTGCCGAGTGCCGGCGGGTCCTAGTCCCGGCGGATTCGGCCAATCAGCAGATGCTGACCATGGGCGAGTCCTCAGCTCGCTGGGTCCAGCGTCCTCATCTGCAAATGGGAGTCTCTAGCGACGTCGTGGGGGCTGTTTTGAGGGCCACAGTGAGAGCTCAGCAGAGACGAGCTGCAACGGTGTCACCACGCCACCAGCCCCTCCAAGCATCTTGACCTCGAGCCGCTGGACACTTGGTTCTCAGGTGCATGGAACCTCATTGCACGGAGTGTGGCGACATCTACAACAAACAGCATCATTGTAAAGGAGTTTTCTCCAACCAGTCATCACAAAGGAATTGGGTCCTACTGCTCAGGGAGCCAGCCACCTACAGGCCACCGCAATGGGCCGGACCCAGGGGACCACAGAAAGCACCCAGGATGGTCTGCGCATCGTCCTTCTGGAAATCTCTCATTGGTGCCACAAACATACATCCAAATTGCAAATCCATGGGTGACCTTCTGCGTGAAAGGCCTTCTCTGGTAGAGATTAACGCCACGGTGCCGAAAATCACACCCCGACGCTCTGGAGAAACCGGCCAGGCTGACGGGGTGAGGAGCAGAGTCGGGAAGGGTGAACGCGGGTGTCACCGTCCAGCCACGGACTCTGACGGGGTGTCCAGACCAGGTGACCCAGGAAAACAGCGGTGTTTTTAAGAAACAACCTTGGCTGACAAAAATCAGGAGACCGGAGCTAAAGCTCGGGATTATTTATTAGTAGCTCAGTGATGTGAAAGTTCACTTCATCCCTCCAACAAGAACCCACGGTGACACCCACAGTGACACCCAACAAGGACCCACGGTGACATGCAACAAGGACCCACGGTGACACCCACAGTGACACCCAACAAGGACCCACGGTGACACCCAACAAGGACCCACAACGACACCCACAGTGACACCCAACAAGGACCCACGGTGACACCCAACAAAGACCCACAATGACACCCACAGTGACACCCAACAAGGACCCACAATGACACCCAACAAGGACCCACGGTGACACCCACGATGACACCCAACAAGGACCCACGGTGACACCCACAGTGACACCCAACAAAGACCCACGGTGACACCCATGGTGACACCCAACAAGGACCCACGATGACACCCAACAAGGACCCACGGG
>PVKZ01007320.1:0-24407 GCA_004027375.1 Macroglossus sobrinus | reverse complement strand
CCAGGCAGAGAAATAGTCCATTAAATATTATGAATGACCAAGGTTGTTCAGACAAAGCATTTCAGAAAGAAAGAGAAAAATCTCCATAAAATAAGCTTACAGACATAGAAATATACTACTTAAATGACAGAGAATTCAGAATGACACTTCTGAAAGAACTCAGTGAGTTCTAAAATGAGTCATATCAATAATTTCAGGAACTGTAAAAAACAACTAGATGAGCAGAGCAAGGAGAGTGAAACTCTCAAATGGAACCAAATAGAACTTCTAGAGATGAAGAACACACTGCAAGAGTTGAAAATGAAATAGCAAGCAGTGAAAAGAAAGTTGACCAAACGGAGGAAAGGATCAGTGATATCAAAGACAGAAATCTAGAAATAAATCAGAAAGAAGAAGAGAGGAACTGAAGAATGAAAAGTAATAAGAGAGAAATTCAAAAACTAGCTGATACCATCAGGAGAGGAAACATAAGAATAACTGGCATTCTTGGAGGTGAAGAAAAAGAACAGAAAACATTTTTAGACAAATAGTGGATGAGAATGTCCTAAATCTAAGGAATGAGCTGGAGCTTGGAATTCAAGAAGACAATAGAACACCCAATTATCTCAACCCAAAAAGGGCTTCACCAAACACATTGCATTTAAATTATCAAAAATCAGTGACAAAGACAGAATTCTCAGGGAAGCCAGGAAGAAAAAAAATGGCAACATAAAGGAAAACCCATTAGATTATCATCAGACTTCTCAGCACAAACCTTATAAGCCAGAAAGGAATGAAATCAAATATTTAAACTATTAAGTGAAAGGAACTACCAGCCTGGAATAATGTAACCAGGTAAGCTCTCTTTTAAATATGAAGGAGAAATTAAGACCTTTCCAGACATTCAAAAATTGAGGGAATTCTCCACTACAAGGCCTGCACTACGGGAAATACTGAAAGGGATAAGCTCTCCTAAAACAAAATGACAAAAAATACATAATTAGGAGTAAAGTGACTATCAGGCACCTAGAAGCAGAGCAGTGCAACCCTTACTAAGAATAGGGCATTATTAGCTTAAACAATGAGAAAAGAATTGTTATAGCAAGATAGTAATGAATTTTCAGCATACATAGGAAAAAATTGAGATAACAATGACTGAAAAGGGGAGGATTTAGAGATCCAAATTCACAAAGGGGAAAGGAGATAAGGCATGTGTAGGAGAAAATGGATGACTGTATAAATAACTATCCTCTTCATATTTGTAATGGTAATGGTAACCACACACCAAAGATTCAGAACTGAAGTATATAACATAAAACAAGAAGAACCAGAAGCAAAACCCACAAAAGCCAACCAAAAAAAAAAAAAAAAGAAAGAAAGAAAGAAAGAAAGAAACACAAGGACAAGGAAGCAGTGGAAACACAAGCTCCCAGAAAGCAAAAGATAAAATGGCTATAAGAAGACCTCATTATTTCAACAATCACCCTAAATGTAAACAGACTGAACTAATTAATAAAGAGGCACAGAGCTGCAGAATGGATCAAAAACTAAAACCAACCTTATGCTGCCTCAAGAAGACAATCTTAGCTCCAAAAACAAATATAGATTCAAAGTGAAAGGGTGGAAAATGATATTCCAAACAAACAGCATTCAGAGAAAAGCTGGAGTAGTAATACTAATAGCAGATGAAATAGATTTCAAAATAAAAAATGTGAAGAAAGATACTGAAGAACACTTTATAGTGATAAAGGGAATCATACACCAAGAAGACATAATACCTATTAATATCTATGTTTCCAGTCAGGGAACCCTAAAATATGTAAAGCAATTGCTAACAGAACTAAAGGGAGAAACAGACCAAAACACTATCGTAGTAGGGGACCTAAATACTCCACTGTCGGATATGGACAGAGTATCCAAACAGAAAATCAATAAGGAAATAACATTCTTAAAAGACACATTAGACCAACTGACATAATTGACATTTAGAGAGCCTTTCATCCCCAAACAGCTGCGTATACATTCTTCTCCAGTGCACATGGAACATTCTCAAAAATTGACCATATACTGGGACACAGATATAGCCTCAACAAATATAAGAGGGTTGAAATCATACCAACTATATATCTGATCATAATACTTTGAAACTAGAGATCAACTGCAAAAAAAAAAAAAAGCAGGAAGGACCATGAATACATGAAGATTAAACAACGTGCTACTGGAGAATAACTGGGTCAGAGAAGAAGTAAAAAGAGAGATTAAGAGATATATAGAAACGAATAATGACAATGCAACATTAAAAACTTTAGAGACATGGCAAAAGCTGTCATAAGAGAAAAGTTCATATCATTACAGGCCTACCTCTAAAATCAAGAATGAGCCCAAATAAACAACATAATCCTCATCTTCAAAAACTAGAAAAGGAAGAACAAATGAGGCATAAAGTCAGTAGAAGAAAAAAAATAATCAAAATAGGGGGAGAAATATATGAAATTTAAAAAAACTAATAGAAAAAACAAATGCATCAAGGAACTGGTTCTTTGAGAAGGATAATAAAATTGACAAACCCCTGGCTAGATTCACAAAGAAAAAAGAGAAAGCACACAAATAAGCAAAATCAGGGATGAAAGAGGAGAAATGACAACTGACATCGCAGAAATACAAAGGATCATACAAGAATACTATGAAAAAGTATATAACACCAAATTTAATAACCTAGAAGAAATAGACCAGTACTTAGAAAAATACATCCTTCCTAGACTGAATCAATAAAATCTGGAAAATCTAAACAGACTGATCAGCATTATGGAAATTGAAATAATCATCTAAAACCTACCAAAAAGTAAAAGTCCAGGAACAGATGACTTCGCCAGTGAATTCTATGAGACATTCAAAGAAGATTTAATACCTGTTCTCCTCAAACTCTTCCAAAAATTCCAAGAGGAGGCAATACTTCCCAACTCATTTTATAAGGCCAATATTCCTCTGATAACAAAACTTGGTAAAGATAACAAAAAAGATAGCTACAGACCAATATCTCTCAGAAACACGAATGCAAAAATCCTAAATAAGATGCTAGTGAACAAATACAGCAACATATTGAAAAGATTATACACCACGATCAAGTCGGCTTCATCCCAGAGGTACAAGAGTGGTTCAACTTTTGCAAACCGATTAATGTGATATAACACATAAAAAAATTTAAAAACAAGAATCATATGATCATATCACATGAACGCAGAAAATTTTTTTGACAAGATACAGCATCCATCTATGATCGAAACACTTAACAAAATTAGTATAGAAGAAAAATACCTTAACATAATAAAGGCCATATATGACAAACTCTCGGCCAACATTATACTTAATGGTGAAAACCTAAAAACCTTCCCTCTAAGATCAGGAACAAGGCAAGGCTGTCCACTATCACCACTATTATTCAATATAACCTTGGAGGTCCTGGTGAGTGCAATCGGGCAAGAGAAAGATTTTAAAAAGCATCCAAATAGGAAACGAAGAAGTCACACAGTCACTATTTGCGGATGACATGATTCTCTATATAGAAAACCCTAAACACTCCACAAGAACACTACTAGAAACAGTAAAGTTTCTGGATGCAAAATCAACATTCAAAATTGAAGTGTAATAAAAAGAAGTAGAAAAAATAATTTCTTTTGCAATTGCACCAAAAAGAATAGAATACCTAGGGATAAATCTAACAAAACATGTGAAATACTTATATAAAGAAAACTACAACACCCTATTAAAAGAAATCGAGGAAGATACAAAGAAATTGAAAGAAATTAGAAGACTCAACATAGTTAAAATGACCGTATTACCTAAAGCATTATACAGATTTAATGCAATCTCCATCAAAATCTCATGGGCAGTTTTTAAAGAAATAGAACAAAAAAATCATCAGATTTGTATAAAAGCACAAAATACCCTGAATTGTCAAGGCCATCCTGAGAAAAAAGAACGAGGCTGGAGGCATCACTCTACCTGACTTCAAATTATGCTACAAAGTGACAGTAAAGAAAATGGCATGATATTGACAGTAAAACAGACACACGGACCAGTGGAACGGAATTGAGAGTCCAGAAGTAAACCCATATTTATGTAGGCAAATAATTTTCAACCAAAAAGCCAAAAACATACAGTGGAGAAAGGAAAGCCACCTGCGAAAGTGTGATACTAGACTGTTGTCTATCCTCAAACACCAAAATTAACTCAAAATGGATTAAGGACCTGAATATAAGACCTGAAACAATAAAATGCATAGAAGAAAACATAGGAACTAAACTCAAGGAACTTTGACTTAAAGAAGATTTTATGAATTTGACCTCAAAGGCAAGAGAAGGAAAATCAAAAATAAATAAATGGACTACATCAGACTAAAAAGTTTCTGCTCAGTAAAAGAAACCATCGACGTAAAGAGACAATCATCTGATGGGAAAATATATTTGCAAGCCTTACCTCCAATAAAGGCCTACTATCCAATATATACAAAGAACTCATACAACTCAATAACAACAAACAAACAAACAATCCAATCATAAAATGGGCAGAGGACCTAAATAGACACTTCTCCCTAGAAGATATACAAATGGCCAACAAATATAAGAAAAAATGTTCAACATTGCTAGCTGTTAGGAGAATGCAAATCAAAACCACAATGAGGTACCATCTCACACCTATTAGAATAGCTATAATCTACAGAACAAGTAATAATAAATGATGGAGAGGATGCGGATAAATAGGAACCTTCATACACTGTTGGTGGAACTGCAAATTGGTACAGCCACTATGGAAAACAGTATGGAGGTTCCTCAAAAAACTAAGAATTGAGTAAATACCCAGTGGAGGGACATGAACAATGGACTTATGGTTACCAGAGTGTAGGGGTTGGGGATGAGGAAAGAGGTAGACAGGGTAAGGAGGTCAAATATAGGGATGTTGGGGGAGAGTGATGTGGGTAAAGAGGATCAAGTATATAGTAGCTGAAGTAAACTGGACTCTGGGTGGTAATCACACAATAGAAATGTAGATGTCAAATTATAATATAAACCCCCAAATTATATAATTGTATTAACCAGTGTTCCCTCAATAAACTTAAAAAATAAAATAAAATCAAGAAAAAACAATAAAAATAAGAAAAAAAATAAGAAAAATATTATCTTGAATTGCCGTGTGGGTCTACTGTAATCCCAACAGTCCTTAAAAGTGCAAGACGAAAGTAAAGAGAAGGTTTGCATGATGTGATGTGAAAAGGACTCAACCCTCTACTATTAGCTTCAAGGATATAAAGGAGCCATGAGCAACAAATGAGGACAGCCTAAAGAAGCTTTAGAAGGCAAAGAATTTACCCCTAGAACCTCCAGAAAGAAATGCAATTCTGCTATTCTCTTGATTTTAGCCCAATGAGACAGATGTTGAACTTCTGACCTACAGACATATCAAATGATAAATTAGTGCAATTTTAAGCCACTAAATATGTGGTAAGTTGTTATAGCAACAATAGGAAACTAATACAATGGAGATTAAAATAAGTCAAGAGAAAATGCCACAAAGCTCACTTACTAAGATTTAGCCATTTTTCTTGAATAAACACTGCTTGTATTATTGTAATACTTTATATTTTTAAGAGTTCTGAAAAAGTCAATTTTTAATTTTTTCCTTGTGTTCTGTTTGCTTTTTGGAAGAGTGAATCTTTGGAGGTCTTCATTTGCTTTTTCATAATTCCTTCTATGAGGACACAAACTTTAACATTTTGTTGAAGTCCTAGGAAGTTTCCAAAGGACATCCATTATAAGAGGCCAAATGATGGCCAAGTAAGACCAGGCCTTTATACCAAAAGTTTAACCTAAAGCAATTCCATTTTTATCTGTTTAATACATTGGACTTCCATTTAAATTTTATTTTGAACGGTTCTTCCTTTACTGAAATTAACCACATTTGAAAACTCTGCTCTCTTTTCTTGCTCTATCTCCTCATGCAATTCTTATAATCACAAATAAAATGTGTTAAAATTTTTGATGATCACTTCTTAGTGGAAGGTCATGCTTGCTTAGCATAAGTCATTGTATTGTTCTAAGCAGAGATGGGTGACAGCTAGTTCCAGATATGATAACATAGATATTAACAGATTATCCTATGAAACTACCAATCAACCATTAACTGGATGACTAAATTAGGATGTGGTAGGGTAAGAAATATCAATCTGAATTAAAGAGAGCAGATAATAATGTGAAAAAATAGATATCAACAATGGTCAAGTCCCATAAAAATCTAAAATTGAATAGAATTACATGTTGAGTGTTAAAGCTGATTGAATTGAGTCTACAGAGGTCATCTGTTCTGGATTCCCCATTTTACACAGGCAGCTATGTTGTTCTTAAGTTCATAGAGAGTAGCATATAGAAATAATTTTATAAAAGAGTCAGGGCAAGATCCATGTTAGTTGGAGAACCCACCACTGAGGAACCTTGGGTTAGAGGGCTATAAGCACCATCTTGGAAGCTGATGCTTGTGACCATGAGAAAAATAGGACTGTGACATTGAGTTCCCTGAATATCACCCTCAGACTTATTTAAATTCTATTGCTAATTATTAGCTGTGACACCTTCTTCTCCTGAATAAGTAGACAAATGAGGGGTGGGAGATTTTATAAAAAACCCAAGACTGTTGTTCCATTTCTCAGTTCAATGTCTGCTTAGGTAAAAGCTTTACCGATTTTCTCTTTGCCTTTCTGAGTTGTAGAGAAATGATGGTGGAGGTGAGTGAGGATGGTGGAGTAAGTTTGTATTCTCTCTGTTTAATGTCTTAAAAGGATACTAGAGTTCAGAAAGAATGCCCACTGAGCAATAAAATGCCAATCTCAAGAAACTCTGATGGTGGGAGCTGAAGGGGAAGAGAAAGTCAAATTGCAGCAGGAGCATTAATGGAATTGTGACTCATAGAGTCATCAAAAAGGACCTCCCCAGGTGCTCACTGAAGAGGCAGCACTTAGAGAGCAAATGGACAGATGGCATTGAAACTGGTCAGCATTAGTCTGAGAAGCATATGGGCACAGACAGATAAGTAATAAAAATCTTCTCTTGGAGTTTCTTCAGCATCCTCATTATATCAATGAACTAGAAAAGACAGTTTTTAAAAAGGACAGGGAAGAGTCTTCTTAGAGCAACAACTGTAGTATTTCCCTCCACTCCAAGAAACCAGGGTCCTACTTAACTCTGCACTGCAGACTGGGGATGAGAGATTTAAATTGGGTTTAAGGTGGAAGTTTCAAGTGAGACTGTGATTTACTAACTGGAAGGAAACAGGGAGTTATGAATATATTTTAAAAAGATATAGAAAAAGCAGATTCCATGGATCAACAAACTTTTCTGTAAAGCATCAGGCTTTAATAATTTAAATAATTTAGTCTTTGTAGCCTGTATATTCTCTGTTGGAACTACTCAAATCTGCTGTTGTAGTGAAAAAGCAGTCATAGACAACATGTAAATGAACAGGCAGAATGTGTTCCAGTAGAACTTTATTTATGAACACATACATTTGGTCAGATTTTGTGAGTGGGTCATAGTTTGCCAATTCCTTTAAAAATAAGTTTCTGCTATATTTTCATAATCTCCCTTCCCACCCTGTGTCCTTCCTTTAGGCTACTTTCCCCAACTGTACTAATCGGGAGAGTCCCACCCTCTTCTGAGTCCCAATTCCCTTTACCTGTAGACTTATGGGATCTCACACTCTTTATTTGTATTTAGTCTCATGGGTAGATTTGAACCCAATGAAATCATGCATTTTTGTTTGTGTTAACATTTTGAGAACAAGGTGATTTTTATGTATCAGATGGCTAATCTAATTTATAAAATAAAAAAAATCAACAAATAAACTTTACAGACAGGTGTATTGGTTTTGTCTGCTGCATAACAAATTACTGCAAACTTAGTGGCTTAAAACAACACATGTTTGTTACCTCACAGTCTCTATGAGTCAGGAGTCCAGGTCCAACTTAATTGGGTCCTCTTCTCAGAGTCTCACAAAGCTGCAAAAAAGGTATTGGCCAGGAATGGGGTTTCATTTGGAGGCTAGACTGGGGAAAGATCTGCTTCCCCACTAGCATGGTTGTTGGCAGCATCCAGTCCCTTGCAGATGTAGGACTGAATGCCTCAGTTTTCTGTTAGCTGTTGGCTAGAGGCTGCCTTTAGCTCCTTACCATATGGGCTTCCCCAGCACAGTCCCCTATTTCATCAAGCCTGCAAGGAGAGTGTCTAGGGTAACTCTGCTTGCAGGATGGAGTCTTATATAATATATTTTAACCACAAACATACCATACCATCACCTCTGCCATATTCTGTTGGCTTAAAGGAAGTCATAGGTCCTTCTCACACTTAAGAAGAAAGGATTGTTCAGAGTGTGAAGACCAGGAGGTGGGGTTCATGGTGACCCCCAGAATCTGTCTACCACTGATGGCAAGAGTTTCAGA
Source organism: Macroglossus sobrinus (assembly GCA_004027375.1). NCBI lineage: Eukaryota > Metazoa > Chordata > Mammalia > Chiroptera > Pteropodidae > Macroglossus > Macroglossus sobrinus. Next base: position 15,943 of record PVKZ01007320.1, on the reverse strand, counting down.
TTGATTCTGTAAAATATTTACTGAATTGAATTAAATTAAAGAGTAGCAAAGAGAGGGGCTAAGTGAGGCCCTCAGCTCTTATCTGTTTGAGTGAGTATAAGCAGAGAAGACCAAATGCATTTCTCTGTAAAATCTCCTACAGGCAGGTTGTCTATATTCATACCTGTCCACTGTTTACTGAAACAAGCCTAAATGAGGAGCTTCCTCAAAATTTGATTTAGTATTCCAGAAAATGTCCTTATTTTTGAAAAAATTTAAAGATTTGTTATAATTTTATCTTGCTCTAAACTTGTCTCTTATGGAAACTATGATATCAGGAAAGGCTCCTTTGTCTGGACCACAAAAATCCCAGACAGTTAAGTTTTCCCTATAGGGAAACTGAGACACAGAACGGGAGACTCCAAGGACAATGTGGCTTGAAAGTTTCAGGTCTTCAGAGCATGCTCTGGAGTTTATTCCCCAGATAATAAAGTTTCTCTTTTAATTGTCGGGGATGTTAGAATAATCCTGAACTTCATTAAGGGTGAGTGAACAGAGCATGATTCTCTCAAGAGGAGAAAATCAATGGAGAACATCATGCCTATTTATAGCAAATAAGTTCCAAAAAGATTGTTTTAAGGAAAAATAATTTTTTATGACATGGAACCTTTGGACCACTGTGCATATTTTCCATGAAAAGTATTTCTTTTTTCATATTACTCATTACAACAAGAAGAAAGTGGGTCTTAATCTGTTTAATAATGCCTGTAGAATTATTTATAACCAAGACATACTAATAATTCTCCTTTTAACCAAAAAGATGTATTTCTGTTGTAGGACTTGCACATTCTAGCGGTAGTTTTGGGAGGTAGAGAAAAATTAAACCTGGGGCTATTCTGAAGAATAGAACAAACACCAGGGCATGTGGGAAGTATTTTAAATGAATCCTCAATTCTAGTTTGTGGAGAAATTGTTCTCAAATGTTAGTGTGCACAAGAACTACCAGAAAACCTTTTTAAAAATGTTGATCCCAGGACCTAACCCAAGATTCCAATTTTCTCAGTCTGCTAAAATGTTCTGAAACTTGTCTTTTTAAGGAGCATCCCAGGCAATGTGTTGCAGGTGGTATGTAGCGTCCTCTGACACTGCACTTTATACAGACAGAGAACTGAGGTCTAGAGAAGGCTGGGTGATTTGCCCCAAATTGAGGAGTTAATAAGGAGAAGAACTCCATTTTCAGATCAGTAATCTTAACATTATTTCATCATATTGCCCAGGAAGATTTTTTATTTATACTTTGAGGAGAAGAGACATTGCAAAAAGAATGTTTAAAGTAGAATTTGAAGAAAGTTCCCAATGTGATAACTTTGCAAAAGCAATTTTAAAAATTAACTACTATTAATTGTCTGAATTGATTTCTTGCAGGTTGGTTGGAGAGACAGAGGGGGACACAGACAGAGTCACAAAGGAAAACAAGCTCTCTCTGGACATGGTGCAGTAGGTCATTACTACTTTCCACCTCCCTGTAATGTTACATTGGTGCCCCTTGGAGATTTTGTCCTTGCAACACATTAACCCATTCAGCAGCAGACACTTAGAACTATGCCCAGAGTTGGCTTTGAAGCCTGTGAACATTCCTGGAGCTTCATCAATATTTGTCATGAAACTGACAGTTATTTAATGAAGCACTGGGATTTGTATGGTGTGGCTCCCACCATCAAATGATAAGGGCCAAGAATGATACTTTGGCTTAGGTTGTGCTTTGTATCTTATCTATCTTTATGTTCTAAAATGAGACCTCCCCCAACCCTGTTTGGTCTTAATTTTGAAAATCAACATTTTTAACAGCAGAGGACAAAATAAAAAGAACAGAATATATAATAATTAATTGTTGTACTGGGTAAATAAATCATTCTGCTGAGATCTTAAATCAGACGTCAAGTTATTTACTTTTAGAAAACTGAAAAAAATGGTTTTGATAGGAGAATTGAGCAATTTAGTTTGTTCTCTTTCTGAAACTTCTGTCAAAACCTGAAGTAAATTGATTGTCAGGGGAAAGAACCCCGCAAGCTGTGTGCGAGCAATGATGTTTCGGGGACCTGTTTAGACAGGACCGCCTCTGCCAGCCGAGGAGCAGAAAGGCCGCTATGTCAATGAGCTTGAGAATGTGTCTTATGCACTCTGCTCTGGATCCAATAAATACAGTGCCTTTTTCTTTTATCATTAGATGATAGAATCTTCTTTCCAAAAAATGGCAGAGTTCCAGAGTGACTACCTGCCAAGTGGGCCTCTTTTGAAGTTCCACAATTCAAACTGGGCTCAGGACTAAAAGACATAACTATGCTACTCAGCTTGACTTGGACCCAACTGACCAGGAGAAGTGATGCCTGCCTTCTCTTATTATTGTTATAACACTTTGCTAACAGCAAGATATCATGAAGGTGTGGTAGAGCTGAGATGGGAGAATGATTCATGAAAGTAATCTTAGGCTAGAGACTTGTTCCTATGGGATTCCCACATTATGTTGAGCACACTGTACATATGAAGGCCACAACCGTTTGGATTCCATACTATGATTGGCCCTTGCATGCAGGCTGAGTGTCAGGGTGTTTTAGCGCAACACCACATGGGAAATATCTATAAGGAATTGCTAGCAACTACTTCATATACCCATTTTTAGTAGTCATCTAATTTTATTTTCTAGCATGAGTTAATAATCAAAAGTTGGGGAAATTTCAAAGGTGGGTATATTGAGTTTCTATCATATATTTAGTGTGTTTAAAACAAACAAACAAATGAGTTTAAGAGTGTTGTGATAATCCATATGATAGAGACAACTATGCTTTAAAGATAAGTTTTCAAAGTTGCCATCGGCATTCATCATAAAAATGATGATGGTGGAAATTTGTTATTTTATATTTAAAGTTTTTATATATGAAAATGTATTTAAATTTAAATTTAAATGTTTTACTGTTAATGTGAGAGTTGGAAACCAAGATTGTAGCTCTTTGATAAAAGGCAATTTATTGAGTACTTAATTTAAGATTTGATGTAATTTTGTTGTAATAATGCATGTGTTGTCAGAAATAATAGAAGTTGATCAATTTTTTAAAAATGTATTGAAGCTACTTTTCTTCTAAAAGTCTTAGGATAATATCAAAATGACTTAAAATGATCTGCACTTATATAATACTTTTATATTAGTATTTCCATTATTTGTTAGTGAAGATAACTTCTTTGATATGTAGTATGCTGCTGGATTTTGTTTTAAATTGATTTTGGTTATGAACTAAGTAGGAAAGATCACTATTTTTCTGTATCTACTGTTCTGAATTCATTTTACTGACACTTCATAAATAAAACTGACTGGTTGGCAAAATCCATGGAATTTACATATAAAAGTGACCACAAAATCTCAAATCTCTTCTTAGCTAAGATCCAAGGATGAATATCCTAGATACAAATCTAAATGTATTTACTTATTTTTTTAAATAACAGACTATTCTTATATGGTTTTATGCATAGAAATATTTTTTATGAAAACATCATGGGAAATGTGAATGGAATTAGAGGTATTGCATGTGAACTTAGATGCATCTACTTTCTTTTCTACCTGGCATCTACTGATGCATCTTTGGCTCCTATACAGAGGGGTATCTACTGGAGAAGAAAGGAGCCATTCCTTCCCTACCATCAATTCCAGAGCTTGACACAGCTCTTGCCACACAATAGGTGCTAAATAATATTTGTAGAATAATTAAATAAAATGTTTAAGGATTTTGTTTCTTATCAGTAAGTTGATAAAGAAGACTGATAAATTTCGAGAAAAGGTGCTTAGTAATGAAATGCCAAATGACTTGCACTAGTGTCACTGCCCTGTCCAGTTCTCTACCTCCCCTCTCCCCCAAGTAGCTGTTACTAGAAAATATATTTAAAAGTATTATTGAAACCAACCTAAATTTCTTGCTCTTTAAGTAACATGTATACATATATGCAAATATATTTGTATATATAATAAAATAAAACATATTTATATATATATTTTCCCCTGGAAAAACAAACTATAAAGGAATAGAAAGAAAAATCAGTGGCATCAGTTTCCAAATGGTGTTGCTGCCTGTTTTCTTTCAGGCCCCAAATTCTTTGGTTGATGCTTATTTAAAAAAAAAAAAAATCTGGTTGATTTTGTTACATTTAAAACTCTTAACAAAACAGATTCCCAGACCCTATGTTCTTACTTTTCAATACAAAATTAAATGTCCTAAATAAATTAGAATGATCTAATCATAATTTTTTTGTTGTGCTTCTATGCATTTTTTTAAATTTTTTAAAAACAGTATTAAAGGTATATATTTTTATGCATTACAATTAATTAGGTAAGAACCTTAATAAATGTCATTTCACAGAATGGATTTAGGCTATGAGGGCTGTGCCAGGTTCTCATCCTATCAACAACGTGAGAAAATTTCCCAGTGTGTTCCACAGGCTGGGAACCCGCTGGGAGTTTAAACCTGCTGTGCGGCTTTGTCACCAGACCTTTAGCTGGGTCCATCCCTTGCAGCCCTGCAACTGCTTGCTTGCAGCTCACCTTGCTGAGCCTTGGCCCATAGGGCAGCTTTCCCAAACGTGGCTGCTGACACTTGGCTTCCTGGAGATTGTGAAACCTGTTTTTTGAATGCATTTCACATCAAGCTGTGGATTATGCATTTCCCACGATGCCCTGCCCTTTCTGTGAGGGTGGATAATTAGTTCACAGGGTTTAATTTTGCTGTGCAACCTGCCAAAGCTTTGGACGCTCTTACTTCCTTCGGGTTGTTGCTGGTCACCCTGAGGATTCTAATACAGCAACTGAGACTTTTTTTTTTTTCTCTTTTAGGAATCAGATGCCGTTTGGTGCCACTCATTCAATGTGACTTTAACAAACCTACAGTTTAAGTGTGCATCACAGTTTACGAAATCATCCTGCTTAAGATCGAAAATAAGAATATAACAGCTGTCACTCGCTCTCCTTGTCAGTCTTATAGGCCTTTCTGTCTGCTCAAAGGAGAAGAACTCTTGCTTTTGGAGGTTCAGAGCCTTGGTTATCTGACTTCATTATAGCCCATGGGCAGAATCCTTTGGCGTGTCAAATGTATAAAAATTTGTGGAAAAGGCCCTATTTGAGGAACATTTATTTCTCTTTTAGAACCCTCATGTTGTGTTAATAAGCCATAGGTTATATGGGGATTAACACAATCCTGAAAGAGCAGACTTCTCTAAATTTTTCAGTGTTTGAGAGGTACACTTTGCATTTTTTATCTTGATATATCTTTGCCTTATCCTCAAAAAATCCTCTCTTCTAGCCAGAAACAGATATTACTATTAATTACAAAGATGAAACAAAACATCAACTAGAATAATATACTTTCTGTGCTTTGATTCCTCTCTCAGACACCCTCAAACTCGACTATGCTTGCCCCTGACTTCCTCCGGGTTAAGGGGTTCTCTTGGAGAGGGAGGGGGTAACCAGAAAACTTTGGAGAGTCAGGGGGTATCTCTGTTGGAGCAATGTGCACAGATACCAGCTCAACTCCAGACATAAGAAGTAAATGGCTCCTTTAGTTTTTATTGATTATTCTGTTTTATGATACAATACATATATTATTTTATAGTAAAGAACAATAAACAATACACGTGCAAGTAAATTTGGTTTTTCTCTTCATGCTGGAAACTCAAACTGAATCAGCTGCTCTGTTCTCTCACATTGTTCTACTGCTTCCCACTGATGCCCTTATACTGATGCCCTTACAGCTATTCAATATATAGCTTTTCTGAATAAGGCAAATTGCAACATAAGTAAATGACTCTAAGATTTTATTGCTGTTGGTATTGCTAGGTATTAGGCAATAGGACATATGATAAACAAACTTATCCTTATCCTTACTCTGTTGAAGCACACAGTCTGGTGAGAAAGAGGATAAACTGATATTCTCTTTAAGTATATTTTATATCTTATCCTTTATTTGATATGTGCATTATTTATGTACGCAATATAATAATACAGTAATACATGTAAATACTTTAAAATTAAAGTTATACATATGTTGTATAAATTAATTGATTTTTACGGAAAATAATTAAAATAGATTTAGAGAACTTTGGTCCGCAGGATGGGTAATGATTTAGAAAGTCAAAAGTTTGAAAGTCTTTTGAAAGGATCATTTATCTGAAAGTAAAAACAGCTTTTATTGAATAAGAAGTCTTGAACTATGTGTTGTAAATGCCATTCTCGCTCTTGCTTCAGTTTCCTAGCTTGTGCTGCTCTCATTGCTTGCAGCATCCTTTCAAACTTCACAGGTATTATCTGTTTGGCTGAGCTGTCCTCTCCTCCAGGAAGCCTTCCCTGGCCCACATGGGCAGCATAGAGAGGTGCTTCTCAAGTTCCTCAATGAGAGTACAAAGGCAGGCTTTCAGGGTGCTTACTACTGAATGCTGTGAATGATATTTCATAATTCTTCACAGAGATTACTGTGACACTCTAGGATATTGACTGCTGTTTATTTTGACCCTCTGTTTATCTGCATGTCTCCCCAGTCTGCTCTCTGCTCCTCAATGTCTATTTAGGGCCTGCAGATTCTAGTTCCATTTAGCTGGTGAAAACCTTGAGGAAGACAAGAGGAGGAAGCTGGGTGGCTTGGGTAGGGCATGATCAGTCCAAGGATGATACCAGAATGGAAGCCATCATGGAGCTGGCTGTGAGTTAGATGTGAGACACCATATCTTGTAAAGGGACCTAGACATGCATAAGCAGCATGCAGGCAAGCGGTGACCTGTGGATCTGCTGGGGCAATTGCTAGAGATGTTTAAAACTAATGAGAGGAGTGCAAACTCAATGGAAAACATCAAAGGAGGTATATTCACATTTATATCTTTTTTTAAGCTTGTAGTATACTGAGATAATATAATTAAGACAAATTTTAGATGGAATAGCACTTATGTATTTTGTCTTTTAAGCATTAACTGAGATAATATAATTAAGACAAATTTTAGATGGAATAGCACTTATGTATTTTGTCTTTTAAGCATTAAAAGAGATTTAGCCATTCAGCTCCTCAGATTGAAAGCTAGTTTAGTATTGTTGACTCTACTGTCCACTACAGAACACACACACACACACACATATATATAATTTGTGATGTCAATTATTTGATCTAATTTCCATGCTTAACTCTAGGCTCTTGATACTCTGACAAGTTTCCTGGTCAACTATCCATCTAGTAACTCCTTTCCTCTTTGTTGCAGTTTTGTTTTTACCTAAATCCTGATTTATCACAAAACATTCTAGGTATGTGATAAATGTGTGAAAATTAAGTCCTCAAGTTAAGATAGAGAAAATCACCAGAGAGGCTTGCTGTCAGTGATTATGAAAGTCGAAGCATAAGCACAAAATGTTTCAAAACAAGTCAGTGGGAGCTGCAGCATAGTTTCAGTGCCCCTCCTAAAAATATGTGTTATCTTACTCTTTTGTTTACTTCTTGTAAGCTTCTGGTATAATTGTCATCATTGGAATACACACTAATCACTAGTAAAATGGCGAAGGAAGATGGCATGATGTGGTGTGATGTGTGAGAATAGCTAAGTTTTCCTCAATAGTTTGCTGCAGATACTTGATGGGCCTGTGTGTTTTCATTGCATTAGAGTCACTCCGCAAGCATGCCTGGAGGACACCTACCCTTGGGGACAGCAGCAGGACTTCAATTACTATGATGATACAGCCCCCCAAAAAAAAAACAAATGAAAAAAAATAAAACAACATTTTTCTCATATTTTCTTGTAATGAATTGTCTGGAAACACCTCTACATTTTTCCTTATACCATTTGCCTCTTCCAGTGTATTAGTGAGGGTGGGCAAGTTGTCTTAACAAACAATTCTAATATCTCAGGTGTTTACTGCATTGGTTCATTTCTTACAGTCTTATAGATTTGGAGAACATAAAGGAAAGTAGTGGCAATAGAGTGAAGATTTGGTTTGGGAAATCATTGCTCCACATAGTCACTCAGGAATTCATACTCTTTCAACTAGAAAGTCAGACATTATCTAGGACAAGGTTTCTAAGTCTCAACACTACCAATATTTTAGTCCAGATAACTGCTGGTGGGGGGTGCTGTCTTCTGAATTGGGTGTTTAGCAGCATCCCTGTCCACTCATTGCCAGTGCACCCTGGCCAGTTGTGACAAACAAAATGTCTCTAAACATTGCTAAATGTTCCCAGGGCCAAAATTGTCCCTAATTGGGAACCAGTGGTCTAGGGCCTCAAATCCTTTCCTGGCCCTTAGTCAGTGACCAGTAGGTAAGAGGAGAAATAACATGTAGGATCACAAGAAAGGTTTGAGAGCCAGGCTAGAAATTGCGTGTCACTTCCACCCACATTTCACTGACCATACAGTTATATGACCCCACAAAGGAGGTTAAATGTCTCGGTCATACAACCAGACAGTTATATGACCCCACAGATAATATCTATCTTCATATATTTCTAAATTTTTTTGTAAATTTCAAGTTATTTGGTTGAAAATTTTCTTGTATATTTCAGCTGATATTTGGTTGATATATTTTAAGTATTGTGTGTGTATGTGTGTACATATATGCATAAATGTTTTTCTGCACATAATTTCTCCTCACAATGTAATTATCAATTAAAGCAGCAGAAGCTGATATGATATATAATAAAAACAAAACCAGGTGGAACAGTAGGCCCTATATAGTTGGAACATGAAAAGAAGCATATTTAATCATATAAAAAAGCTTTCAGAGACTTGGAAATGGGATGATGCTGTAGAGAGGGAGAAATAATCCCATTTAGGTATTCAAATGCTATAGATTTCTATGTCTTCCTGTATTTTGTGAAGGTGAGTGATTACCTGAACAGTAAAAAAATCTGTAAAAAATTTTGCATGTATGGGGAGGGAATTGGCCAAAAAACATAGTATGTGATCTAATATATTATAATATATATATATATATATATATATATATATATATATATATATATAGTCTTTTATATATATATAGTCTTTTTTAGTTGTGGCTTAAAATAGGTCTAAATATTGGATAACTGAGAATGTTCACTCACTAGTAATTTCATGCAGATTATTGTTCTAGGTGTAGAGGCAGGTACAAAGAAAATAGAAGTCATGGCCCATGTACTAAGGAATTTACAGGCAAACAGATTGGATATACCTGTTAGTGAATATGGATCACTTTGTCCAACAACCAGATGTGAAATATGTTGCTATTTATTCTTATCTTCCTACATTTTCCTCTAAGGATCTCACAGAAAATAAATAGAATAGTTTGAAAGTGTTCTTACTCAAATAAATAAGAATTTTTGTATCTTTTATGATAAATACCAGACTACTTAGAGATTATGCATGGGTCTATATGGGTAAAAAGAGATGAGTGAAATGCTTTTTGTATAAATTAAATCAGGGTAGATTATCAATCTACACTGGGTATTATTTGTTTCTCTCCACCCTCCTTCATCTTCTCCAAGTCTATAAATAGCCTTCATAAGTCAGAGTTCTGCCATAAAAGATAGGCTTGACTTTCCAGTCCACTTTGCTTATATAGCTATCACTCAGGTCAGTGATGAAGCATGATTCACAAGACTGTCCAAAGATGCTGCTGAGGCATGTCTCTGGTTTGGAACTTTTCAGGACTATTTTATTTAGGAATGGACTCAGTTTGTGGTGTCATGGAGAAGACACTGCTTTTCTCCAGGAAGGTGACATTTCCCCTGTGGAAACAAAACATACTTAACATTAGCATCTGAAACAGAGGTCCAGGCCAGGCCTTTTAGTCCTACATAGTTTTGAATCTTGCTGCTTTTCACCTTTGTTAAACAAGAAAAAAAGAGCTAGTCGATTGAGACTGCTCCAGATTCCTCCTCTTTTCTCCCAGTCTTCACCTATGCTGACCCACAGCAATTATTTAACACTCAGGGGAGTTATAGAAAAGGTCAAATGCCTCCACCTTTGAACAGAAGACTCAGCATCAGAGCTTTGGAATTCTTCAGGAAGCCAGGTCACAGGCTCTCTGACCTTTAAGCACGTTTATTTTGTCTGAGTTGTGTTGGAGGACCCAAGTGAAATAGTATAATACCTTTTTAATTCTAGAATGTGAATTCCTTCATTTCCCAGGATTCCTGTGATGGCTGAATTGTCTGTGTAAAATGATCAATTCACAAAAAGCTAGCTGAAAAATAATCTGAAGTAGAGTTCCTCCTCTAATAAACTAGAAAGTATTTTGAGGCATATGTCCTTATTTCATTTTAGTTACGTGGTATTCTATTTTTTTTCTATCAGTTTCAAATTTTATTTTTTACTTTTATTTTTACTTTATTTTTTATGGTGACAGAGGTTAACAAAATTCAATAAGTTTTAGCTGTACACTTTAACAGTAAGGCACATATATATCTGTATATACATACAGATATATACATACATATACATATACATACATATATATATGTATGTATATGTATGTATATATATGTGTGTGTATATATATATATATATATATATATATATATATATATATATATTTACCCAGTATGTTCATCTCTTATGGTTACATTTCTTTCTGTCACCACATATTTTATACACTTTACCCCATCTACCCCCCTCTCCCCGTCAACCCCTACCCACTAGTCTATAATCCATGTTTATGAGTCTCTGTTTTTTTGTCCTGTTCATTTGTTGCCTTTAGGTTTATATCCCATATATAAGTGATATCGTGTGATTTTAAATTTTTCCTGTCTAGCTTATTTTGCTTAGCGTAATTATCTCGAGGTCCATCCAGGTTGTCACAAATGGCAGTATTTCATCTCTTCTTATTGCTGAGTAATATTCATCTGTATAGATGAACCACAGATTCTTTAGCCAATCATCTATTGTAGGACACTTTGGTTGCTTCCATGTCCTGGCCACTGTGAATGAACATAAGTGTGCAAATATCTTTTAGGATATAGGGTTTCAAGCCTTTGGAATAAATATACAGCAGAGAGATTGCTGGATCCTATGGTAGATCAAGTTTTAATTTTTTGAGGAACCTCCATACTGTTTTCCATAGTGGCTGTACCAATTTGCAGTTCCACCAACAGTGTATGAAGGTTCCTATTTATCCGCATCCTCTCCATCATTTATTATTACTTGTTCTGTAGATTATAGCTATTCTAATAGGTGTGAGATGGTACCTCATTGTGGTTTTGATTTGCATTCTCCTAACAGCTAGCAATGTTGAACATTTTTTCTTATATTTGTTGGCCATTTGTATATCTTCTAGGGAGAAGTGTCTATTTAGGTCCTCTGCCCATTTTATGATTGGATTGTTTGTTTGTTTGTTGTTATTGAGTTGTATGAGTTCTTTGTATATATTGGATAGTAGGCCTTTATTGGAGGTAAGGCTTGCAAATATATTTTCCCATCAGATGATTGTCTCTTTACGTCGATGGTTTCTTTTACTGAGCAGAAACTTTTTAGTCTGATGTAGTCCATTTATTTATTTTTGATTTTCCTTCTCTTGCCTTTGAGGTCAAATTCATAAAATCTTCTTTAAGTCAAAGTTCCTTGAGTTTAGTTCCTATGTTTTCTTCTATGCATTTTATTGTTTCAGGTCTTATATTCAGGTCCTTAATCCATTTTGAGTTAATTTTGGTGTTTGAGGATAGACAACAGTCTAGTATCACACTTTCGCAGGTGGCTTTCCTTTCTCCACTGTATGTTTTTGGCTTTTTGGTTGAAAATTATTTGCCTACATAAATATGGGTTTACTTCTGGACTCTCAATTCCGTTCCACTGGTCCGTGTGTCTGTTTTACTGTCAATATCATGCCATTTTCTTTACTGTCACTTTGTAGCATAATTTGAAGTCAGGTAGAGTGATGCCTCCAGCCTCGTTCTTTTTTCTCAGGATGGCCTTGACAATTCAGGGTATTTTGTGCTTTTATACAAATCTGATGATTTTTTTGTTCTATTTCTTTAAAAACTGCCCATGAGATTTTGATGGAGATTGCATTAAATCTGTATAATGCTTTAGGTAATACGGTCATTTTAACTATGTTGAGTCTTCTAATTTCTTTCAATTTCTTTGTATCTTCCTCGATTTCTTTTAATAGGGTGTTGTAGTTTTCTTTATATAAGTATTTCACATGTTTTGTTAGATTTATCCCTAGGTATTCTATTCTTTTTGGTGCAATTGCAAAAGAAATTATTTTTTCTACTTCTTTTTATTACACTTCAATTTTGAATGTTGATTTTGCATCCAGAAACTTTACTGTTTCTAGTAGTGTTCTTGTGGAGTGTTTAGGGTTTTCTATATAGAGAATCATGTCATCCGCAAATAGTGACTGTGTGACTTCTTCGTTTCCTATTTGGATGCTTTTTAAAATCTTTCTCTTGCCCGATTGCACTCACCAGGACCTCCAAGGTTATATTGAATAATAGTGGTGATAGTGGACAGCCTTGCCTTGTTCCTGATCTTAGAGGGAAGGTTTTTAGGTTTTCACCATTAAGTATAATGTTGGCCGAGAGTTTGTCATATATGGCCTTTATTATGTTAAGGTATTTTTCTTCTATACTAATTTTGTTAAGTGTTTCGATCATAGATGGATGCTGTATCTTGTCAAAAAAATTTTCTGCGTTCATGTGATATGATCATATGATTCTTGTTTTTAAATTTTTTTATGTGTTATATCACATTAATCGGTTTGCAAAAGTTGAACCACTCTTGTACCTCTGGGATGAAGCCGACTTGATCGTGGTGTATAATCTTTTCAATATGTTGCTGTATTTGTTCACTAGCATCTTATTTAGGATTTTTGCATTCGTGTTTCTGAGAGATATTGGTCTGTAGCTATCTTTTTTGTTATCTTTACCAAGTTTTGTTATCAGAGGAATATTGGCCTTATAAAATGAGTTGGGAAGTATTGCCTCCTCTTGGAATTTTTGGAAGAGTTTGAGGAGAACAGGTATTAAATCTTCTTTGAATGTCTCATAGAATTCACTGGCGAAGTCATCTGTTCCTGGACTTTTACTTTTTGGTAGGTTTTAGATGATTATTTCAATTTCCATAATGCTGATCAGTCTGTTTAGATTTTCCAGATTTTATTGATTCAGTCTAGGAAGGATGTATTTTTCTAAGTACTGGTCTATTTCTTCTAGGTTATTAAATTTGGTGTTATATACTTTTTCATAGTATTCTTGTATGATCCTTTGTATTTCTGCGATGTCAGTTGTCATTTCTCCTCTTTCATCCCTGATTTTGCTTATTTGTGTGCTTTCTCTTTTTTCTTTGTGAATCTAGCCAGGGGTTTGTCAATTTTATTATCCTTCTCAAAGAACCAGTTCCTTGATGCATTTGTTTTTTCTATTAGTTTTTTTAAATTTCATATATTTCTCCCCCTATTTTGATTATTTTTTTTCTTCTACTGACTTTATGCCTCATTTGTTCTTCCTTTTCTAGTTTTTGAAGATGAGGATTATGTTGTTTATTTGGGCTCATTCTTGATTTTAGAGGTAGGCCTGTAATGATATGAACTTTTCTCTTATGACAGCTTTTGCCATGTCTCTAAAGTTTTTAATGTTGCATTGTCATTATTCGTTTCTATATATCTCTTAATCTCTCTTTTTACTTCTTCTCTGACCCAGTTATTCTCCAGTAGCACGTTGTTTAATCTTCATGTATTCATGGTCCTTCCTGCTTTTTTTTTTTTTTGCAGTTGATCTCTAGTTTCAAAGTATTATGATCAGATATATAGTTGGTATGATTTCAACCCTCTTATATTTGTTGAGGCTATATCTGTGTCCCAGTATATGGTCAATTTTTGAGAATGTTCCATGTGCACTGGAGAAGAATGTATACGCAGCTGTTTGGGGATGAAAGGCTCTCTAAATGTCAATTATGTCAGTTGGTCTAATGTGTCTTTTAAGAATGTTATTTCCTTATTGATTTTCTGTTTGGATACTCTGTCCATATCCGACAGTGGAGTATTTAGGTCCCCTACTACGATAGTGTTTTGGTCTGTTTCTCCCTTTAGTTCTGTTAGCAATTGCTTTACATATTTTAGGGTTCCCTGACTGGAAACATAGATATTAATAGGTATTATGTCTTCTTGGTGTATGATTCCCTTTATCACTATAAAGTGTTCTTCAGTATCTTTCTTCACATTTTTTATTTTGAAATCTATTTCATCTGCTATTAGTATTACTACTCCAGCTTTTCTCTGAATGCTGTTTGTTTGGAATATCATTTTCCACCCTTTCACTTTGAATCTATATTTGTTTTTGGAGCTAAGATTGTCTTCTTGAGGCAGCATAAGGTTGGTTTTAGTTTTTGATCCATTCTGCAGCTCTGTGCCTCTTTATTAATTAGTTCAGTCTGTTTACATTTAGGGTGATTGTTGAAATAATGAGGTCTTCTTATAGCCATTTTATCTTTTGCTTTCTGGGAGCTTGTGTTTCCACTGCTTCCTTGTCCTTGTGTTTCTTTCTTTCTTTCTTTCTTTCTTTTTTTTTTTTTTTTTTTTTTTTTTTTTTTTTTTTTTTTTTTTTTTTTTTTTTTTTTTTTTTTTTTTTTTTTTTTTTTTTTTTTTTGGTTGGCTTTTGTGGGTTTTGCTTCTGGTTCTTCTTGTTTTATGTTATATACTTCAGTTCTGAATCTTTGGTGTGTGGTTACCATTACCATTACAAATATGAAGAGGATAGTTATTTATACAGTCATCCATTTTCTCCTACACATGCCTTATCTCCTTTCCCCTTTGTGAATTTGGATCTCTAAATCCTCCCCTTTTCAGTCATTGTTATCTCAATTTTTTCCTATGTATGCTGAAAATTCATTACTATCTTGCTATAACAATTCTTTTCTCATTGTTTAAGCTAATAATGCCCTATTCTTAGTAAGGGTTGCACTGCTCTGCTTCTAGGTGCCTGATAGTCACTTTACTCCTAATTATGTATTTTTTGTCATTTTGTTTTAGGAGAGCTTATCCCTTTCAGTATTTCCCGTAGTGCAGGCCTTGTAGTGGAGAATTCCCTCAATTTTTGAATGTCTGGAAAGGTCTTAATTTCTCCTTCATATTTAAAAGAGAGCTTACCTGGTTACATTATTCCAGGCTGGTAGTTCCTTTCACTTAATAGTTTAAATATTTGATTTCATTCCTTTCTGGCTTATAAGGTTTGTGCTGAGAAGTCTGATGATAATCTAATGGGTTTTCCTTTATGTTGCCATTTTTTTTCTTCCTGGCTTCCCTGAGAATTCTGTCTTTGTCACTGATTTTTGATAATTTAAATGCAATGTGTTTGGTGAAGCCCTTTTTGGGTTGAGATAATTGGGTGTTCTATTGTCTTCTTGAATTCCAAGCTCCAGCTCATTCCTTAGATTTAGGACATTCTCATCCACTATTTGTCTAAAAATGTTTTCTGTTCTTTTTCTTCACCTCCAAGAATGCCAGTTATTCTTATGTTTCCTCTCCTGATGGTATCAGCTAGTTTTTGAATTTCTCTCTTATTACTTTTCATTCTTCAGTTCCTCTCTTCTTCTTTCTGATTTATTTCTAGATTTCTGTCTTTGATATCACTGATCCTTTCCTCCGTTTGGTCAACTTTCTTTTCACTGCTTGCTATTTCATTTTCAACTCTTGCAGTGTGTTCTTCATCTCTAGAAGTTCTATTTGGTTCCATTTGAGAGTTTCACTCTCCTTGCTCTGCTCATCTAGTTGTTTTTTACAGTTCCTGAAATTATTGATATGACTCATTTTAGAACTCACTGAGTTCTTTCAGAAGTGTCATTCTGAATTCTCTGTCATTTAAGTAGTATATTTCTATGTCTGTAAGCTTATTTTATGGAGATTTTTCTCTTTCTTTCTGAAATGCTTTGTCTGAACAACCTTGGTCATTCATAATATTTAATGGACTATTTCTCTGCCTGG
>PVKZ01007319.1:0-24514 GCA_004027375.1 Macroglossus sobrinus | reverse complement strand
GCCTGTCTCTCTGGGTTCATTTCACCCTTAAAAGAACAGCGTTAAGTGATGAGCAGAGAAGCCGGAGCAGGTGATAACGGGATCGCCTCCCTCGCTTGCCCCCTAACCTTCCGCTGCTCTCTCCCCTCTCCTCGTGGACCCCCTCGCCCTCCAGGCCATGTGGAAGCCCGCCTACGACTTCCTGCTGACCTGGAGCCACCAGATCGGGGACAGCTACCGTGACGTCATCCAGGAGCTGCACACGGGCCTGGACAGGATGAAGAACCCCATCACCAAGCGCTGGAAGCACCTCACGGGGACCCTGATCCTGGTGAACTGTCTGGACGTCCTGAGAGCAGCCGCCTTCAGCCCCGCGGACCAGGACGACTTGGTGATCTGAAGTCCTCTGCCTGACGCCTGCTGCTTTCCCGGGGCGCTCGCCCCCCCGGCCGTCCCGGGCGCCCGTGCGGGCTCGTGGAGCTGGGCCGGAGGAAAGGCCGGCCCCCCCGGACGGGTCCAGGGTGGCTGCCGCCGGCCCGCACCCCAGGCCCTCCGCCCCCCATCGTGGCGGGGTGCCCAGAGGGACGTTCTGCTGCAGGTCGTTGCCAATCGAAGAGCTTTCTGTTTGTGACATCGGAGTTCAACTTTGAAATCGCTTTTTTTTTTTTTACAGGAGGGTGGGGCGGGCGCCTGTGAGAAGGGTGGTACCTAATTTTTTAATGGACCGCAAAGGTGACAACAACAGCAGCAGAAACAACTTAACAGGGGCAGACGCTGTTGAGGTTTTACGTTCTGTGAAGACCTTTTTAAATTATGCTACAGATGTACATACGTATTTAAAAGTCGCGGGGGGCGGTCCTCCTGCCCAGACTCGCTGCGTGTGGGCGCCGGGCCGGGAGGGCGCTCGGGAGGGTGGGTGCTCGTCCGCCTGCCGGACCGGCCCGGCCCTTGCACTCCAGACCCGGCGGGGGGGACATGAACTGTGCCGTTTCAGTGCGCACAGCTCAAGCCCATGCTCTCCGAGCGCGTGCCGGGTCCTGCTCTCCTCGCCGATGGTTGTCATTGTCCCTGCCTTCGCCACACGGTGCGGTAAACGACCCACCACGGACAGCAGCACACGTGGACCTTTCCGTGGGCAAAGAGAGGCCAGCCTGAGTCCCCGCCGCCCTGGACGTGAAGTGCTGGGGGTTGGCGACCTTTGGGGCCCGGCCCGTGTGCCACCGTCGGTCAGCCATCAGGCGAGGGGGCCCCTGTGGGGCTCAGCCGTCACCGTGGGCACGTCCTCCCCGGGGCCGGGGACAGCTCCCCACAGCGTACCCCTCGCCACGAAGGACACGCTGTGCTGTGCGCAAAGGTGCCTGCTGCCGTTTGCCAAACTTCACTTGGTCTGAAATTTAACCCTCTCCTATTCCCGGTCCACCCGTGTCCCCTCGGAAATGATTGGTCTGGAGAGACCGTTTTCTCTGACGATATAAAGACTTTTCTGAGCAGGATGATCGTTTTCTGAATGAAAGAAAGTATTTCCCACGTGAAATCCGGGGCTTGGCCGTGTCGCTTTGATGAGCCGGCCCGTTGGAGATGGACTTAACCCCACGATTGCATTGTGGCTGCGACATCTTCTTACAAGGGACTGAGGGGCGGGTCCACAGAGCTGGTCCCCCGGAGGGTGCCAGGACACACGCGCTGCCTGAAGTGACGGGCGGCCACTTGGGGTCCCCGGTGTCATTCTCCAAATGTGCTTTCTCGGAACACATTAATGACTTAGTGTAATCCATGTATCACCCCTTCTTGAGCTGAAACATTCTCACGTATCTATCGATTCAGTAACTGAAGATCAACTGGCTAGAAAAAAAAATAAAAACCACGTGAAAAAAAAAAAAGCGAACCACGATAATGTTTGATGCTGCAAGAACCAAGACACACAATCCCCCCCGCCCCGCGATCGTCACAGGAAGGAAATAACCTTCGATCCTGCTTCTCCACCCTCCACTTCCTTCTTCCCAGAAGTCATCTCTCACCTTCTCCCCAAAGAAGAAACAAAACCAGTCGCACCTTAAACCACGGATATTGTTCCTCAGGGGCTTAAAACAGTTTCCTATGCAACACTGTCTTGTAGCACAAAGTCAATTCTACAAACGTTACAGTAAATTTTATGTGGCTATTTTAACCTAGTAAGTGTGTGTGTGCTTTTTTGCCATACCCGACCCAACTTTAACTGAAACAGTAAAACCCAGCGGACGTGTCTGTGCCTAAGACACTGGATCCTTCTGCTGAGTCGCCCCCTCGGGGACAGGGTGACAGTCGGGTCTCAATCTGGGCTGAGCAGTGGGAACCGGTGCTGCCCAGAGCACCCAGAGGCTTGGCGTGGAGGGATGCCTTTTCTTTGGCCCCGTGCCCCTGGCACGACCAGTCTTATAATCCCACAATACACAGTCCAGGACTGAGCCTCGTCCCTTAGCTAGCTGCAGTGAGCAGGACTCCCATGGGCCCGCCTCGCCCTGCCTTGCCCTCCCTGTGCCCTAGGAATACCGTGCTGGGGGGTGGGGATGGGACTGGGGGGCATTGCTGACGGCGCCCAGCCCCGTCTGGAGGTGATGGGAGCCGTGGGCTCCAGAAAGCCACTTTAACCCAAGGTCTGAAGGCTCAGTAGCAACCAGCTAGCCCAAGGCTGAGCCAGACCTGGGGGGCAGGGTTTGTACAGCATTGATAAGGTACAGGGGACCCCAAGAGGCTGACCCCTGGGGCGCGTCGAATGAGCAGGGGTGGCCCCTGAGTGCTGCAACACGGCCCCTGTTCGTCCCATCCCTGCCGGCTACGTCTCCACACGCCTCCTGCGACTGAGGAAAGAAAGAGTTAATATGATGCTATGATATAACACAGCTGACGACCGGGCTGTGAGGGGGCTCGCACCCAGGGCCGCCATGGCAGCGCCTCACACTGGGTGTCCCAGAACCACAGACGTTCATTCTCCCCGTCACTCATGGGGGCTGGTACCACGTGGCCGCCTCCCCGCTGCGTGCGTCCCCAAAGTCCCTCGCTCTGTGAGGACGCCAGGCGTGGACGAGGGCCACCTGATCTGAGCGATCACGGCTCTGAAGACCCTGTTCCCGATGCGGTCGCATCCCCGGCGAGGGGCTGGGTCTTGGCGTGAGTGTCTGAGGGACACCGTTCACCCCGGACACCGCCTCCAGTGCCACGGCCTCCGCAGGGGGCTTGCGTGAGAGGCTGGGGAGGGGGCCGTGAGCTCCACCTCCATGCCCTCCGCCCAAGGTAACGCAGAAGGCAGGGGCCGGAGGGAAATGTCCCCCTCGTACCCCCTGCACCCCCCCACACACATGGCTTCCGTCACCCACGGTCGACCACAGTCCAATAATATTAAATGGAAAGTTCTAGAAATAAATACTCCGTGGGTTTTAAATGGCACACTGTTCCGGGTCTCGTGATGAAGCCTCACACCAGCCGGCTCCGACCGCCCAGGACGGGGATCACCCCTTTGTCCCTCGTTCGTCTCCACACAGTGTGTGCTCCCCCCCCACACACCCCGTTAGTCACGGGGCCGTCTCGGGGTTCTGGTGGGCCGCTGCGGTGTCCCAGCGCTTGTGTGCAGGTCACCTTCGTCCACGTACCTCCCCGTGACTCACGGCAGCACCCACGTTGTCAGAACTGTTCCGTTTTGCTTTTGGTGTCTCTGCATTTCTTAGGGTGCCTCACGCACGCGCTAACCTTCACCACGGATGCGTATGTCTAGGATAAAACGATGCAATTAGGGTTTGGTGCCATCCGCCGTGTCGGGGCCACTGGGGGTCTTGGAACGTCCTCCCAGCAGATTTGGGGGCTGCCGTGGGCCGTGTCTCCTCTTTTGCGAGCGGGAATGGCCATGGAACTATCTGCCCACGGAATGTGACCACACGTGAGACGGGCCACCATCAGGTCTGGTCCTCCTCTGTCCTCCCAACCGAACGGAAACAACAAGGACGTGAAGATGAGGGGGAGACAGACAGCGGGACCCCGGGGCTCTGAAGACTTCCTGTCCAGGGACGTCTCTGTCTCTGTCAAACTGTGACGAGAGCTGGTCCTCGGGCCACCGGGGCCGTGAGGGTTATCTGTAAGAGTTATTTGTTATTTGTTATTAAGTTAGCAGGCCCCTACTTACCCAAGGCCGGAGGGGTGGGGGCTCAGCTTTCAGGAGGGGAACAACCTCATCCCCCCTGAGCTACGTCAGGTGAAGGTGAGGAGGACTGGGTCCGATTTTGTCTTGGCCCACACAGCTCCGGAACTGGTGGGTAGCGTCTGAGTACGAACACCGTGTATGTTCTTACCGGGTCATCTCTGGGCCGGGCCGAGAGGCTCAGTTAAAAATCTCCAGTCGCTTATCCAAGCGGATTTGTCCTGGATAATGATGGTAATTTGCATAAAAAGTTTGGTAAACGTTTAGCTGGAAAAAAAAAAAAAAACTGCTTTGATTTCCCAAGTAAAGGTAAATGTCCGTAACGAATTCCCGCCGGGGTCTTCATGCGGTCACGTCCGATGGGCGCTCGAGAAACCATCTATTAGCTCCGTGGTCCCCCAGCCCCGACCCGCTCCGAGTAGTCTCATGCCACCAGCCGCAGCGGCCACGCCCAGGCTGGGTGCTGGGACCCTCCCCACCGGCGGCCACCAGATCCTAGTCACCGGCAGGCCATCCCCACGGCCTTGCCCAGACGACGTCCAGCGTCGCTCCCTGCTCTCACGCCTTCCTTCGGTTACACCACCCGCACTGCCCACCCCGGGATGCCGGCCCACTGTGTCTGCCCCCCATCCCACCCACGGGGCACAGGCGTGAGACCCAGAGACCCTCCCGCTTCGGGCTGAGCACCCCCACACTCCGACGACGACGACGGAAGCCCCTTGAGCTGGTCCGTTCTCGACCTCCCTGCCTTTTCCTGAGCTGTTCCTCAGTGTCACATAAACTAGACTGGAATGGCTTCACCCCAAACAGTCAGGAGTAACCTGGTTTGGGGGGCAAAGAGGGTGCCACCAAGTGCCCGGCTTGCTCCCCACCTGTGGCCTACGACAGGTGTGCCCTGTTTCACCTTCGTGATGACCTTGGTTTCGGAGACGGGGAGACGGAGGCTCAGGAAGGGCGCACGGCACAGAGGCCAGTCCCGAGTCCTGCCCACCCCGGGGTGCGCCCTCGTGCCACTTCAGAAGCAGCACTAGGAACGGGAGACAGCGGGATAACCACCCCGTGAGCCGCAGGGGCCCACCCCAGAGCCGGGCGGTGCCACCACGGCGGCTCTGGGCCCCCCGCGGGGGGCTGTCGGCCCTCGCAGCTCTGGGCAGGACGGGTGTGCCCACTTTGTGACGATTCCCTAACGTTCCTGCAGTATGTAAAACATTCACGCTTAACCACATATAAACAAGGTTTTCCTTCTTTAAGACCCATCCGAAGGGCTCGGCCCAGACCCGTTACACGCTATGAACCGCCACGGACCGCTGACAAATGGTGAAGGTGGCGAACATCGTTACCTATATATATTTTTAATGTGAGACAAAAAGCCCGTAGTCCCAGTTCCCTGCACGCCGGTGTCCCATGATGCCAAGGAGGGAGTGACATCGGGTGGGGTAAGAGTCAGGGGTCCTCACCCTTGCTGTGCCACGAACCCCCTTTTTGCAGCTCCGTGAAGCTTGTAGGCTCCTCAGAGTGACCTAAGTGCATGAAACAAGCCTGAGGCCACCAATGAAAAGCAGCTGCGTTCACACACAGTCACCGAGACACGCTGTAAATCGTGGCGCGGCATCGTACGTGCTTTTTGATGCATGAAATAGCACGGCCTCGTAGGGGACGTCACCCCCACCCAAAACGCGACGTGGTGATGGCTGCAAAAGGTTAATGGACGTAAAAATACCTGAGGATTAGACATCAGCGTCAGAATCACAGGGGTTTGTGACATCGCAGAGATGCCTTGCCTACACGCACACTTGGAGGACATGCTACGGTCCTCAGAGGTTGATGAAAATAATGATGCGATTTCTTTCCCTTATTAAAAAAAAAAAATCACACCTGGGTGATTCCGTTTCCCGCTTCGGTTGCTTTATTTTCGGGAACCCATATGTATACTCCTGCCACGTTATGCCCTGCAACTTACAACGTCATTGCCCCTTCGGGGAGGCGGCAAAAGAACCAGCAGGGTGGAGGGTGCGGACGGCGAGGGTGGGTGGCGGGCGGCGGGCGGGAGGGCGGGCGGCTGGCGTGTGCCTGCGAGCCGGCCGTGGGCCCAGGGAGACCGGACCCACCGAGGGCGAGAGAGAGCCCACCCCTGACTCCGAAGGAGCCCATATTCCAGCAAGGGAGAGCCAGACCCAGGGGAATAGAGACCAGCCCCCTTGGCCTCGCCGGCCCCCAAGCCAGTCCCCAAAGCCGCCCACACCCTCTGAGCGAATCCGTCCAGGACCTCAGGCTGGCACTCGAGGCTGCTTACTGCCCCTCCCCACGACGCCCTCCCACCCCGCTTCCTGTCCTGGCCCTTCCCTACCGCCGGGGTCTCTGACTGGAGCAGCGGCACCTTGCAGAGGGAGGGAGGGTGGTGGCACAAGCCCTGGCTTTGGTCACAAGGAGAGCTCCCGGCCCGGTCGTGGCAGTTTGCCTGCCAGCCGGAGGGGCCTGATGCGGTGACACGCTTCTCACCGAGCCCGACCCGGGAGCTCAGCGCTGAGCGGGCTCCCCCCAGCACCGCTGAATCACCCAGTTACCCTCGGATGCGTCCCTTTGGGGTCAAATCAGCCCTCGTCCATTTCTGCTTCTTGCATTAAGTACCTCGACGTCCGACTGGTTTTATTCCGTCGGGATTCTGCTCTGAGAACCAGACTCCTCCAGGAAGTCCTCCTGGATGTGCCAGGCAGGCTGTATGCCCTTCCTCCACTCATCCTGCGTGGCCCTCTGCCCTCACCGCTGACACGACCCACTCTCCCTACCGTGTCGCAGACTGTGAGCGGGGCAGGGACGATGCCACAGCGCCCAGCGGACACTCGGGAAACTCGGGGTCACGCTCAGTCCATTCCCGGGGGAATGACGGACAGAATGAACAAGGACCCGGTGAGCACTGCAGCCCAGTCCGTTCCGGGGAACGGGGGCTACGAACTCGCTGGTGCCCGAAGAGCTGCGTGTGTGACCACAGTAATTATTTGTTTTAATCTAACAAGCGTAAGTTTAGTGGGGAGTCCATTCTGGATTCTTTTTCTAGAAAGTTCTGCCTCTACCCCTTTTCGTTCTCTGCTCTTCTCACTGCGGTATTGCGTATGTTTAGCTGAGCTGAAGCTCCCACTTGGAAAGAGCACGAGGTCGTCGCTTTATTTTTCACACGCCCGCGTTCCGGATGCAAAGCCTGTTCACACCCGAGGTGTGGAGGCTCGCACCCGGGCGAGAACAGCAGACACTTTGTGAACAACAACAACCGCAGCCTCAGGTGACCTGTCTCGGTGTCCTGGGCCTCCCTGGATAGTCACGCTGCCTGGAGTGAGCAGGACACAGGGTGATGGGGAGCGGGGGCGGGGGTGGGGGTGGGGGAACAGAGTGGTTGCCTAGCAACTCCGGCACTCACGGGGCTGTGGTCCTTCTTGTCTAGGAGAGAAAAGATCTGGAGAACTGAGTCGCTTTCATTTCTTTCCTCTGTGCCTTGATCAGAATCAACGTCTGCAGGCGGAATGAAGAATACGATAAAATTCACACTGGCGAGTCAGCTTAACGATTCGCGACATTGAAACACACACACACACGCAGCCCTGTACCTGCCAAGGGAAGTGCTACATGGGGCATTCTCGGTGCGCCTGGTAGATCCATCAGTACGACCGTGCGACTCACCAGAGCCCGGTTCTCCACGGTGCTTTGCAAAACACCTTTCCGTACTCCGAGGTATCCCATCTTCCGCGGGATGGATGAGCTGAGGAATTGAAGACAGAAAAGCTGATGGATGTGTACTGAGGGGCCCAGGGTGTCTGACCTAGTTAGAAATAATACACACAAGCCCTGGAGATTTGTGCAGTTTCCCCCGGACCTGGGAGATAGCTATCATTGTTCAAATATTAGATTTGGGTAGGATACAAACAGACGTCCTGACGGCCGATGTCACTGTGCCAGGCACAAGCGATCAGAAGAACAAGAATAGATTTGTTTTGCATTCAGAAATGTACACCGAAATAACAGCAAAGCCGTTTAACTCCATTTTCCGCTTGTGACATGTAACGTATTCTGGAATTCTGCCTAAAATACTATAAACCCCCCTGCTGGAGGTGACAGCCTTCTCTCCCTACACGGAAGAGCTTTGCACAGATTTCCGCCTCAAACAAAGTGGTTTCTTAGTGTCATTATTTTGAAAACGCCTTTGAAATGCAATACTTTATTTCACATTATTCCAATACGTATAATAGTCACTCTGACTGGGGTATTTTGCAAATCAATCAGATTGCAACAGGGCCCTGTATGAAGCATCCCCATTATTTCGGATTCCCCTGTATTTTTTCTACCCACAGCTCTTGGAGGGGCTGGAGTGGGGACCAGCCTAGTAACCTTGAGAAAGTGAACAAATTCAACTATTTAGGACCGTTTTTAAAAACGTAGTCGCCACGCCCACGAGCCTGTTCCTTTAAGCGTCGTGCACGGGCCACCGAGTGCCACTGGGAGAAAGCGCGCTACAATGCAGGTGCCCGGGCCCTTGGAATCGGACGCCGTGGGGTCCAGGAATGGACACGTGACCGGGCTTAGGCACCCTAAGGTTTGGGGACAGACAGGCTCTGTGTTTAATGTTATGGTAAGACCCTAGGAAAGGAAGAGACAGGAGCGAGTCCCACTTCCGGGCAGGAGGTGGCGGGCGAGGACTCCGTCGTGTGACCACTGAACATCTCGGCAGCCACAGCTCCTCTCCTGGCACCACACATCGCCACGTGGTCCCACTCTCCATCGCCTCCTGCTGAACTTTAATTAAAATCCAGGCAACCGTTTTCAGGGGGTCTGCTATGACACGGACTCCGTCGCTGCGCCCTAGGCTGCCCCGCTGAGGGGGACAAACGGGCGGGCTGGGGCTCAGCCACAGGTGCCCTCTCCCTGCCCGTTCTGTCCCCAGCTGGCGGCCGAGCCCCACAGGCAGGCTGGGGCTCGGGCCCTCCCAGTGCTCCGTCTCCAGGGACAAGTGTCCCGGGCTCTGCGGCAGCCCCTCATTGGGTTAATGCTGGTCCTCGGGCAGGACCCCGCGGGAGGGCCCCCTGCTCGCCGGCACAGGCTCAGTGGGCCTCGGAGGTACACACGGGGTCTGTGCGGGATGTTGTGTGCACGTGTGTGTGTGTGTGTGTGTGTGTGTGTGTGCGTGCATGTGTGCATGCGTGTGTGCGTGCATGCGTGCGTGTGCGTGCGTGTGCATGAGCGTGGCGTGTCTGCATCCAAGGTCAGGGAGCATCCTGAGATGGGCCTCCTGGTGTTCCTTTCCTTGGACTGCCCCACCACCACGAAGGAAGCCACAGGCTCCTCGGGGTCATTCCAAGGTCTCCAGACTCAAAACAGCCGGCGCCTACCCAGTGCATTCTCCGTGCCTGTCAGTCCTCAGAATTTCAGAGATTTAACTCATTCGCTCCTCGAGACCGCCGTGTGAGATCGGTACCGTTATTAGCCACCGTTTCCAGATGAGAACGTGGAAGGCACAGAGAGGTTAAGTTCATTTCGTAAGGTCACACAGCCACGAAGTGTGGAGCCGAGATTCGAACCCGGGCAGCCTGGCCCCCAAGGTCCTGGCTGTGTGCCCCCCATTCCTGCCACACCCAGGTGACATCTTCCTGTGGCTCAGAAACCCCAGCAAGAACAGGAAGCCGCGACTGACATCATTGAAAGTGGTCAAGAGCAAAAGTAAATGGTACGTTTCGCTTAGGGATGTCCCACGCAGAGATGATGGAAAGCGAAGAAGGGTTTGCGATCAGCTTCCAGCTGTTCCCTTCCTTTGGTGGAGCAGGTAGAGCCAGTCCGCGTGCTCTCCGCAGGCTTCCGCGGGGGCACCGAGACCGCACGCGGCCCGTGGACCAGGAGTGATGCTTACATTTGCCGCAACGTAAATGTCCATCGATAATGGGACGGTTAGATCGCAGTCCATTTACACGATGGACTATTGTTCCACCACTGAAAGGAACAGGCAAATCTGTAACGACTGGTGTGCAAGGGTCGCCAAGATCTAGTAGAACCGCGAGGATAACATCTCTCGTTTTGCTGAGGAAAAAAAAAAAAATAAGGCCGTGCCCAAAGCAATCGTACAGTGACACCCCAGACACTCGGTCGTGGGGTTGCTGGGGCCTAGAGTCTACCTTTGGGGGAAGGACTCAGTTTTTGTCGCATGTCTTTGTGTGCCATTTGATTTCTTGCTCTGTGCTGGTGATAGTTTCATAATTTTATATATATATTTGCTACAGAAAATAATTTATGAAATGAGGGTAATTTGGAATTAGCCATAAGTATCCAAAGAATAGAACGAATACCCCACTCGCAACATTAAAAATCAAGCAAGTACCTACTTTGCATAGCGTTAACCAGCCACGTAGGCATATACGGGCAAATAATCACCATCTGTTTGTCTGCCTAGAACAACATATTTTCGCCAGGGCCCTGGATGGGTCTTAGGGGGTCTATGAACCCCTCAGAGGGTGCCCTCGTTTTGTGTTTACGACGGTGCGTGCGTCTCCTGAGGAGAATACCAGCAGTTTTTAATAGATGTTCACACCGATTTATGATCCTCGGAAGTTTAACAAGCACCAGCCCGGAGGCTATGAAACAAGATGGCGTTAGGATAAAAGACTATGGTACTCAGAGCTTTAGCGAGTATGAGAGAAGCGTCCTGCAGTGCAGAGCGGAGCACACGGGCCTTGATGACCCGCGGCCCACCTGAGCCCGGGGCACACCTGCTCGGGGGCAGCTGAGAGTCCAGGGCACACCTGCCCGGGGGCAGCTGCGAGCCCAGGGCACACCTGCTCGGGAGCAGCTGCGGGCCCACAAGCACACCTGCCCAGGGGCAGGTGCGAGCCCACAGTACACCTGCCCAGAGGCAGCTGCGGGCCCAGGGCACACCTGCCCAGGGGCAGCCGTGGGTCACGCATCCCACACATGACAGATGACGTAACGCCCTCCAGGACAGCACCCAGCTGGACGCAGCGAGAAGCTGGCCGAGAGCCGCTGCTCGAGGAAGGGGTTTGTCCTTCTCGCCCAACGAGGGGTCCAGGTGGGCGAGGGTCGGGAGGTGATGCTCTCGCTCAGGGCACCAGCCTCCTTTGTCTCTGGCTCTGCCATCCTAGGGGTGTGGCTTCTTCCCACGGTCAGGATGGCCGCCACACACATCGCCGGGTGCCGGGCCCGTCGTCCAAGCAGAAAGGAGGGGCACTGGCGCAGGTGCAGGCGCGGGGTCTGCCCCCCGAGTCTCTCTCTTAGTCACGGAGACACAGCTTCCCTCCCATTTCATCAGCCACATTGTCACACGGTCACCACCGGGCTATGGGGGGGGGCCACTATGGATGGGGGGGGCACGATGCTCCCTAGCATATAACCGTGAACCAGCCGGAGGCCCCGTTAGGGTCGGGGAACGGGGGCCAGCGGCGGTCCATGGGCCGGCTCCCCGCCTGGGCAGGCGTGTGTGCACGTGGACCTATCTTCAGGCCAGCGTGGACCAGCTGATCAGTCGGGCCTAAAACCCATCCCAGTGCACTCCTTGTGAGAAGGCAGCCGGGGTTGTAGCTTACACACCTGCATTCGTTCCCACTGGAGTCAGCACGAATGCGATCAGGTGACGTCTGACTCCACGCACGCGTAGCCAGTGGCACAGAACGTGGCACAGTGTGGCACAGGGCCACGATGAGGGCAGGGTGACTCACTTTTTTCTTTTTCAGGTTCATTGGGATGACATTGACATGCAGCACCGGAGCAACGGAAGGGGGAGGCGTTTCATGAGCTGAACGCAAAAGGCATTTTAATAACCCCGACGACGTACAAGGAAGGGTTCAATGAGTCGCTGGGAGGTGCGGGCGGAGTCCCAGCCCCCCCGCAGACTCGGACACCTTCGTGTCACCGTGACTTCCAGGAGCCTCGCCCAGGAAAACGGGGGACCGTGTCCCCGAGCTCTTTCCCTAGACGCCACCAGACATGAGAACAGCACGGGCGGGTTCTTCCCCTGGGGCTGGAGCAGGGGCTGGAGCAGGGGCCACCGGGGAAAGAGAGGGGACCCGGGAGGGACGAGATGCAGAGCGTTGCACGAAATGACAGAGCGGGTGTTGGAACGTGTGACGACTCACAGAAGCAGTGGGTCCTCGTTTACTTAGTCAAATGAAGCCATGCGGGTGTATCGTGACTGAGCTAGTGTCCCAGACTCTAACGGAAAGAAAGCGTGCCCCACATGGGATGCTGCTGGCCGGCGTCCCGGGTCACGCCACCCACCGTACCCCGCACACGGCCCTCCGTCCAAACGGCACCCACCACACGGCCAGAGAACTTCCTGGTCGGGCCGCCTTCCCGCTGCAGAAGGTTTGGGGGACGTTTTGCTCAGAAATGTTTGCAAAGTGGCATTTCTCCAAAGGCCGAAAACCCGTTAGCTGACAGCAACGTTGTGCCAGAAACTAAGTCTGGCTTTAAAGCATCCTTGTCTCGGAAATGTTCCGTCTTCTTTATACTAACTCTGGCTTTCAGTCTGAAAACTGTGTCATTCAGAGAGATGCTGCTAGAAACTCTGGTTTTCAAAATGTCCCTCCTGTCTCTCACGAAATAAGAGTTGTCTTAAACATGGTAGATGCGTCTGAGAATTTTTACTGCGTGAGGAAAAAGTTATCCAGTGTGTGTGTCTTTGCCGAAGACAGATGAAGAAAAAGAGGAAGTGTCTCTTCATTTCAGAGGAGAAGCTTAAACTAGCTGCATCTCTGCTCAGCCTTTTAGAGATATTCCTAGACAGAAATATAGGCTCCCAGCTTCTCTTTCGTGGTTACACGTGATGGTATTTTAAAAATTATGTAAAATACTTTTGATTTATGTTTCCTGCACACCCAGAGGAATAAACTTGCAAAGCGATTCAAAAGCTGTCAGGTGGAGAAGTATCAGTCCTCGCGTTCGTTTCTGAGTACGAATTGAAATCCACGTCGCTTTAACACAACTATTCTTTGTGTATCGCAGTCCTAACGCGTTTTAACGAGTAGATTTCATGGAGTCTGGGTCCTTGGACAATTTTGAAGCCTTCTATGACAGCTTGTGAATCTGTGAGCCATTCCTGGGGGAGCTGCAGAAAAAATTAGAGAGATATCTAGCAAAAAAAAATGCAGGGAGTGGTAAGAGCTCGGGCTGAGGTCAGCCCACAAACATTCACGGGGCGTCTGGCATGGCCTCTCCCTGGGGCCAGAATTCTCTTATCTGGACAGGCTCAGGAGGAGTGGAGCGCCCCGTGTCAGCCTGTGTGAGGCAGGGAGCTCTTCGTGAATAGGGGGAGAAGTAGGGGGACAGTGAGACCCGAAAAATCATATCTGGGGGCTGCTTTCCGCTCTCTGGCCCATCCTGGCCACGAGTGGGGGCCCCCTCTCTGGAGGTGGCTCCCTTCGTCGCACCCCTTCCTGGCCCTCCCCCCCCAGGGTGATTTCTCTTCCTGCACTTTCTGGGGGTCCCCCTGCCCCCTTGGCTTAGGGCAGCGTGCTCCCTTAAACACTCCTGGGCCCAAGACGCTTTCCTGCAGGGAGGTCCTCTCACGTTTTAGGTACACCTGCTTCGATGTGGTCGTTCCCTTGGTGTCTGCCTCCCCCACGAGACTCTGGGCTGGTGGCTTGTGTGGCTCTGCTCGTCCCTGCACCCTGGTGGCCACAGAGGCACAATAAATGTGTGTGACAGGAAGGGACGCCAGAAGAGGAGGGAGAGGAGGGGAGGGGATGGCAGTGGGGGAGAGGACGGGAGGGTCACACCGCAGAGTCACCCGAATTCTCGCACGAACCACATCTGGGCCGACAGCCCGGAGCTGGCGCCCAGCACAGCTCTCATTGAGCAGGGCGCCGCCCATCTCAGAGCGAGAATTTCCTCCACCGGGAGAAGGCGGCCCACCTCCTCCCTGCTCCTGTGCCATCCTTCCCAACGCCGCGTCCGGCAGCGCCCGCAGACGCGGGGCGCTCGGAGTGGCTTACGGGAACCGAGCCGCCACCGCATGTTATAAATCATTGCACGCCCAGAGTGGACGGTTGGTAGGCATCACCTGTGGCCTCTGCTGGTAATACACTTACCTGCGGTTTTCTAGCTCAGCTCCCTCAGAAGGAAGGCCTGGGGCAGACAGCGGGAGCTGGGGGCGGGGAGGGGGGACGGGGCGGGGGAGGGGAGCTCCTTTCCAGTCTCCTGGGGACGCTCGCGGCCTTTACCCACCCTCACGCCGCCTCTGCTCTGCAAGGAACAGTTTTCTGCTGCTGCCTGTCCTTCCTGAGCTGCACAGGAGGTTAAGTCACAGCCAGCGTTAAGTGAGGAGAGCCAGGCACATCTACGTGACCTCTGCGGAGTCAGCCCAAGCCCCGCGTGACGGAAGGTCTTTGATTCTGTGTGTTCCGCGTGGGGACAGGGCGGAGGTTGTGTGGAGCGCTGGGACACAGCTCCATCCATGAGCATGTGGGATCGCGACCGGCCGGCCTCCTTCTGGCCCCCTGCACCCTAGGACCCACGACCCCCAGAGGGTCCGACGTGGCCTCAGCCTGGCCACCCGCCCCACCCCCACCCCGCACACAGGGGACCCCGCTTTGCTTTGCGCTGGATTCGAGGCCCGAGAGCAAACATGGGGCCAGTTCTCTAGAGAGGGACCGTGGGGCGGTTCCGGCGGTTCGGGGGGTTCGGGGGGCTTGTCGGCAGCCTCTGTCTGAACAGGTGCACTGCTCTTGGGGTGGAAGTCGCACTCTGGGCAGAAGTGGCCTCTGACCAGCACCTAGCCCTCGGTGCCGTTGCTGGAATTCACGGCTCTCCGTGTGGGCCACGCCACTCGAGGTGTGTGCGGACGAGGCGCCGTGTCCGGACCCCGCCATCTGTGGCCCTGACCGTGTCCTCTGCGCTCGCCCGGCGGGCGTCTGTCTGGGGGACGCGGGTGCTTCTGTGTCTCCTCCCGTTAGCGAGCTCGTCACTCATTCTAGGGGCTGGACTTCCTTCCAGAGCCTTCCAGGCCCTTAAGGACTGGTTCCTTTTCCTACTCTGGTTTATAATTGTTTTTTTTTTTTGTTTTGTTTATTTGTTTATTTGTTTGTTTTTTAACCTCCTGCAAAAATAACCAAGGAAGGAATGACAGAGGGAGTCACGGTCATTTCCTCCCGTAGGTGCCCCTTCTGCAGCCGTAACACACTGATCCCGCTTATTGTCTAAACTCCACTTCTGCCTTGGTTCCTTTTAGCAGAAGCAGCTTCTAGACGGTTAAACAATTTCGTGACACGTCCATGGCAAAGTTGGACTCTTTTGCTTCTTTCTAGCCGTGCGGTGTGACCGGGACTGAATTTGCTTGCCTACCATAAACAGTGAGAACACGGGACCACGCGCAGGAAACCCCAGTGTCAGGCCCAAGACCAGCGTCAGAGCAGGATATCGAGAGAAGGAAGACAAACCGGGTGGACGGCTCAGATTGCACCACCCGGAGGCACCACCTGCCCCAGGCTGCTCCCTGGAGGCGGTTTCCGACCTCAGCACGGGGAGGGAGAACCAAGCAGATGCCATCCAGTGGGTCTCCCTGGGTCGAGGGTCAGGGGTCGGAGGTCAGGGAGGTCGAGGAGGCCAGGGTCTGCGGAGCAGAGTCCCAGCTGGAAGGCGCCCCACAGAAGGACTGCCTTTTGAGAGCTCTGGTCCAGGGTCCGTGAGTCTTGGAGTGAAAACCATACCACGTGCACATAGGACCGATAGTCCAAGGTTAGGGAAGGAACAGCTACTGGAAGTTGTAAGCTTAACAGTGTCCAGAGCTTGTGTGACTCCAATCAGCCGAAGGGCGAGAGATACCTCATTGAAGAAACAGGACACTCAGAGAAGTGCTCAGAAACCAGTCTGAGAAGCAAGGCTACGCCAGACCTGTCGTGAGACAATTAAAAACAAGACTCGGAAAGAGCAATCTGATTCAGAAATAATTTAACTGCCTGCCAAAAAAAAAAAACAACAACAACAACACACAACAAAAAAAAAGAAACAAAAAAACAACAAAAAAACAAAAAAACACACACAAAAAAACAAAAACAAAAAACAAACAAACAAAAAAACGCCCCGCAATCCTATCGAAAGAACAACAATGAAATCTGGACTCTCCATGATGTAATAGTCACAATGTCCAGTGTCCAATTGAAATTTACTGGACACACGAGGGTGTGAGAACACGGGACACAGAGCCGGGACAGAATCGGTCTGAGAGACAGACCAGAAAGGAAAGAGAGGGATGATGGGGAGACGATGATGCCCTTAGCCAGGAGGGGCTCTGTCTTCTTTGAGGGGTCTCATCGGCTCCAGGATTTTAAGGAAAATAAGAATTTAATGAAGAGAGAACATGAAAACATAACCAAAGGAAACCGTTCAACTGGATAAGACAAGATCTAGAACTGAAAATTCTCCACCCCTTCGCCAATCCACGGGAAGTACTGTTTTATCTTTTAATATAAAAAAAAAATTTTTTGAAACATACACAGAAGTATAGCAAAGGGTATAATGGACTCCCTGTACCCACCCGCATTTCAACATTACCCACATCTGTCCTTCCAAAACTTTTTTTCCTAGAGCAGTTAAAACAAATCCCAGATATCATATCGTTGTACTCATAAATAGTGTTTATCTCACAAATACGTGGTCAAAGCTTAAACACACACACACGCACACGCTACCACTCTCATGCTCGAAAGCTTAGCAATAATTTCTTCATATCACCGAATAACCAAACTTGCTTCACCTTCTCCTCCTGATTGTCCCAGGACACGGGGACGGGCCCTCACGCCTCATCTGCTTGGCTCACTGCTTTCAGCTGACGCGTCCCTTAATTCTCTCGTGATATTAACAGGGTCGCTTCCTCTGGTTGGAAGCAGCCCGGTGATCTTCCGGGTCATTGGCCCCACAGACTGTCACCGCTGGGTTTGGCCGGCCGAGTCATCGGGGCATCAGCTACATTTCTCCTAAACCTCAGTTGGATCCAGAGGCTCGACTGGCTCAGGTTTGACGTATGGACAATGACACGCCACGGGGGGTCGCTGTGAACATCCCTTGGTGCAGCTTCAGGGGGCACGTGCTGGCTGGCTCCCCGACCTTTGGCGACATGAAGGTAAATAAATGAGAAGGATCAGCTATTGTTATCCATCTGTTATAAAGCTCCCCATCGATTTTTCACCTAATGGTTTTACCTCGGCCTTGGAATTGTGACTTAAAAATCTCTTTGCCAGCAAGTGGCTCCATAGTGTAGCGGTGAGCACGCCTGCTTTACACGCAGCCACGGGCACTCCTGGATGCCCAGGGCCCGGCGGGTCACCCCCATCCCGGTCTCCATGGGAGCAGACAGCGGCTCACAGACCTGGGGCTCAGGGCCCCCAGCGGGAGGGCGGGAGATGGTGAGGGGTGGGGGGGTGGAGGGACAGAGAGAGACATCCCAGGGCCTGTCCTACAAGAATTCTCAGAGACCATGCATCCACTCCAGAGCCAAAATAAGAGCCGGTTTCCTCGGCAACCCGGGAAACATCTCCAGGGGACGGGGACACTGTTGTGCAGTGTTTTGAAATCTTATCAGTGGTTTCCAGGGAAACCCAGGCGGGAGGATGGAGCCTTGCTAGGTGACTCTAAGAAGAGGCACAGGGGAGCAGATTTGAACTCACAGGATGCAAGCAAGCGTTCCGCTGTTTATTTAGGTGGAAAAGTATACTTCCCACGTGCGTGTCTGACATTTTAATGTCACTGCCGGTTCAGTCTTACGTACGGTGACCCCTCGAGGCGCTCAGCACTGTTCGGATCACGATTGAAGACATTACACGAAGTTTAAAGATTATGGAATTTGTGAAACACCTGAAAATCAAAATTTTACCCAATGCAATGTATTATACCTTGGGAAAATATAGATTTAAAGCAGCAACTCGCCTGCCAAATTTCAGTTGAAATAGCTCCTAAATCAAACGGCAGCGCCGTCCCCAAAGTCGCAGTGAGTGGGCTCAGTGAAGGGTGACCGAAACCTTCGGCGTTTCGTGCCAGACTGTCCCCTCAGTGACTGACATGCCAGGCGCCCCTCCCCTTGTCACCAATCAGGAGACTGTCTGGCAAGTCCGAGTCGCCAACGGATATTGGGTTTTAATATTGATTGACCAGTTGAATCCACGTATGCGTTCCTTCAGTATCTTCCCCCTCCCCATTGGTCCATGACCATCTGTCGGGACCCACCTCTGCATCTCAAATCTGCCTTTGCCCTCATTTATTGTGGGGCTATTTAGGAAGTCTCCCCAGCTCCAAGGAATAGTGATGGGAAAGCAAAGAGCCACCATCATCCTCTGTGTCATCAGCCTTACCTCATTACCATGTCGCTTAGAAATACCTTCTGCTTAGTTGAACTTTAAGATTCGCGTTTTCACTTCGCGAGTAATATTTTTCATCCTCGTGGTGCTATATCTATATGTGTTTTTTTTTCCAAGCCACTCTTTCATTTTCATTGGCTTTTGTCACTGGGATCAGACACAAAGCAGAAACAGATGACTGTAACTAACTACGTGTCAGATTGTTGTCATAACCATCACATAGCAAAATAATCGTTCATTCAAGTAACTTTTGAAAAGTTTATTCTGACTGTACAGCCTCCAGTGGGATATAGTTTAAAGGCAAAAGAATCACAAAGAAATGCTCGATTGTCTTAATAGTTATTTTTTTCCTAGTGACGATATGTGTTAATTATAAGACTTTCCTGTGATTTTTAGGATTGGGCAAATGAGTCAATATGTAAATGCTGAAAACAAGGATTCTTGCTGTGAGGGGAGGTGAGCTCAGAGGAGGTAGGTGCAGGGCTGGGAGGGCGAACCCTCGGATACTGGGTCGGAGGTGAAGGCGCCCTCAAAATGTAAAAACACATTTTGAATTTCTCTCTGTTGACACCCAGCTGCACCCAGTGAGCACCCAGATCTTCGTTCGTTTCTGAGCGCCTTCCTCCACCGGAGACGAAGTGACTGTCCCCAGGGCCCGAGCGGAGCAAAGGCAAGGCCAGCGTGGAATACCCTGCAGTGTCCCAAACAGGAAAGTGCCCCCGTGGTGACAGGGCCGTCAAAAAAAAAAAAAAAAAAACAGGCGACGTGAAGGATTTTCCGTGGTTCACGTCTGGGACGATTTGAGTATCGAAATGATGGTTATAACGCATGGAATGTTGTAGGAAAGTCTCCACAAATCCCAAATAGCATTTCTAAATAATGGGGCGGGGACAGGTCATCTTTATGGAGCTGTGCCAGCTATGGAGTAGCAAGGAAACAATGGAATTAGACACATCACCGTTCTGTCGCCACCGATAGGATCACCTGTTCAGGTGAGGACCACTTTTGAGGCTTGAACCTTTGGGTGGAAGGCTTTCGAGGAACAGGATACTCACGTGACCTCAAAAAGTCACTTGACCTCACAGGGTATTCCCTAAAGCATCACGTGCATTGAAAAATGGCAACTTAACATCACCCATAAGGGGACAAGCTCACCTTTGTCACGTGTGTCCCTGACGGGATGCCCCGATCCACACGCAGCATCTATGGGACATTCCTGCCCAAAACGTCTGTGCTCCTTCCTCTCTGTCGTGAGGAAACGATTAGACAAATCCAACGCAAATGGTGGGACATTGGAGGGAAAAAAAAAAAAGCCTGGCTCAGATGCTTCCAAAGACAGTGGAAGGATGAGCTGCTTCGGACAGCAGAGGAAGAAAGAGCCATGGCAACCAAATCCAAGCGCGATTCTCCATGGAATCCTGGATTTTGAACCACGAGGAGCGTGGGGCCCAGAGACCAAAGGCCAGGTTCCAGTCTCGGCGGCACGGCGACTCTCACGTGGGATGGACGCTGTTGTCAGCCCTTGGCGGCCACCGCGAGCACCGGCGAAATAAGAAGTCGGTGAAGGAGCGTGGGAAGCTCCGCGTCTCAGACGGGACAGCCGGGCCCACAGCGACGGAATAGGACGCAAGTCCTTCTGTGGGTTGGAGCCTTCCTAGAAGCCGCCCCATTGAAATGCGGGGCTATTGTGGGTATTCTTCCGCAGCCTGGCTCCTGGGTGATTTGATGTAAACAAGGAAAGGTGTCCTCCAGGTAGCTCGTTGGCACCTCCAGAGAGGGCTGGCCCTCCCGTCCCCGTCCCCATCTGGACCCCGAGGGGGGTTGCTCCCAGCCCATGTATCTCTTCCTGCCAACGGGCTGCTGCCTCTCCCGAGGCATCCGGGTGAATCCCACGTGGTCCACACAGGGCCGTGAGAAGGAGAGAAAGTACTGCTATAAACAATCCCTCCGGAGTCTCGATGTCCCGTTTGGGGACGTCCGAGCCAGCATCAGCAGCAAGCTGGGGTGCCAATCTGCACCCCAAGGTCACCCAGAACGAGGAGCCAAGCTGGCAAAGCCCACCCACTGAGCATCAAATCTGGGGACTCCCCCGGAATGGGTGGGCGGAGAGTGTGGGAACACACCCAGCCGGCCGTGATACCGGGGACACAAGGCAGACAGGAATTTTTAATTAAGCAACAGAAAACTGATTGATCGTATTGGACCGTGTCGGAGCCAGATGCATGTTGGGAGGTGAGGACATCTAGACAGAGACCTGAGCAGGTCCTGCTGGGGGCGAGGGGAGCTCGACCAAGAGGGCCACGCGGTCCAGCGCCCTTGGTGCACTGCCCGGAAGCGGGTGACAGCACTGCAGTCACCCAAGCCGAGAGACACGCCCCCAAGACCAGGCTCGGCCCAGCCCTTTGGCCACCAAGCAGTGCCTGTCACCTCGCTGCCCAGGCGACCAGCTGACAGAAGGAGACAGCCCTGAGAGCGGGGTCGTGCCACCCCGTGCCCTGGACAATCCCATCCATCTCTCGTTATCGATGGATAAGTCAGCGTCTGGTTTATGCCTCAGCCACTGCGAGTCCAGTTAGTGTGTGTCTGCCCTGGAGATGGAAGATTCACCCCCGGGGCGATAACAAAATCGGGGTTCCGGAAACCAGAACGGGCTGCCGAGAACTCTCCCAGGCCAGGGCCCCCAGGGGTGCTTGCGTGTGCCGCAGCTCAGCCCACTCACCCACCCCCAAACTTCAGCATCCGTGGTCCCCGAGGAGACATCGCTCAAGAACCCCCCCATCACGTTGCTTCCTGTGTCCGTTCTCCCTCCTGTTTTCACTGGAAGCACAAATAAAATGGTCAGTACATGCCGATTTAGTTCCCAAATGGGTGAATGAATAATAGCCTCCATAGTTTGGACTGGAAATGAATGAGGGCTCAGGGAGAGTGTGCGTGAAGTCGCTTTGGAAGAACAAATACGGAAGAATTGTGAAGGACCCCGTGGGATGCCGTTACGATGCTGGCCACACAGAGCAGCAGCAAAAAAATACTTCAGCTCTGCCGAGGGCTCCAGGGCTGTCCGTGCTGCTCATGCAGCCTCCCCCAACCCTCATACCACTGTGAGGGCGCAGGGCAGTTGCCGGCAGGAATCAGGGTTGGAATGTTGTTATTTGATCCAAGAAAACTTTAACGCTATCTCACCAGGCACCTCCTTTTCTTCCCCCCACCCTGTCCTACTACCTACACCCACACAGCGAGGAGTTCCCATAGGAGCAAAACACCAAACACACGCTAACGGGGTGGTGATCCTCGATTTAAAATTTGCACAGGGCAACTGTGGGCATCCGCAGACAACAAACAAACAAACAAACAAACAAACAAAAAACACACATACAACCTAAACTTCATACCTCTGCGATTAACTCGAAACGGATCATGGACTTGAAGGTAAAACGTAAAACTAAACAATTTTCAGGAAAAGCTTACAAGAAAATCATCAGGCTCTGAGGCTGGGCAGAGTTCTTAGACTCGACACCAAAAAATAAATAAATAAATAAAAAGGCAATCCATCAAAGGAAAAACCGATAATCTGGACCTCACCAAAGTTAAAACCCTCGGCTCTGGGAACCACCCAGTGAAGAGACTGAAGCAAACTACGCAGTGAGAGAAAACCTTCGCAAGCCACGTATTGGACAAAGGGCTTGCTCCTAGAATATGTGAAGACGTCTCAAAACTCGCTGATAAAAAAACACGGACAATCCATGTAGAAAATGGGCAAAAGGCGCGAACGAGGCCTTCCATGGCTGAGGATATACAGACGGCAAATAAGCGAACGGGAAGGCGTTCAGTGCCATGAGCCACATTAAAACCACCGCAAGCGAGGGGCCCACACTCTCTCTTACCGGAATGGCTGAAACGGAATGAAACACAGCGATTGTGACAGCCCCACGTGTGGCCGGCGCTGAGAAGCAGCAGGGCCCCCGTGCACGCCTGGGGCTGCGGGGCCCCCGTGCGCGCCTGGGGCTGCGGGGCCCCCGTGCGCGCCTGGGACTGCAGACGGCGCAGCGCCCTGGGCAGGCTGTAGGTGGTTCCCTCCCGCAGGACTGGACAGGCGCTCAGCACGTGACCCAGCAGGCAGGGCCACCCTTCGGTGTCTGTCCCAAGGAAAGAAAACCTTCTCTCCACACAGAATGCTGCAGAAACGGCCATTGCAGATTTGTTGGGAATAGCCCCGAGCTGGGACAACCATAATGTCCCTCGCAGGTGGAAGCTCAGTCACTGTGCCACGTCCTCAGCGTGGGGCCCCGCAGCGGTGGGACTGGCTGGGACACCGACGACCTCGGAGGGGCTGCGTGGGACAGCGGTCTCAGGAGGTCGCGCCCTTGACATGGCAAAAACCACAGAGCTGGGGAGCAGACGAGTGGTTCTCAGGATTCGGGGGGAGGGCGTGAACCCTTCTCCCCCGTCTGGCTTCTGGTGGCCCCGGCCTCCCTTGGCTGGTGGCCACATGGCTCCATTGTCACAGGGCCTTCTCCTCTCTCTGCGTGGGTGTCACTGCCGGTGGTGACATGGTGCTGCAGTTATGCACGAGGCCACCGTTAGGGAGATTGGGCGAAGGTGCAGGAGTCTTTCTGTATCATTTCTTATGACTGCAGATGAATATGCAACTAACTCTAACTAAAATGTTTTTTTTTAAAAAAACGAGAAATGTTGGCAGAGGAAAAGGCGGGGGGAGGGGCCCCCGGGTCCTGGCATCTGGCTGGCTGCGGGACAGAGGGCGCTGACGGTGACGTCGCAGTGGCATCCCATGCCGGGATGACGGGAGATGGAACCAGCACGAAACGGGGGACAGGAAGGGAGGAGCCGGACCCAGGGCCAGACCAGGGGCCGCGGGGTCAGCACGACGGCGCCAGGGGCGGGAAGCACGTGCCCCTTTGGGATGCAGGTGCCAATCGGCCGCCAGAGCGAGCTTAAGCAGGGGTGGGCACTTTCCTATGAGCCCGGAAGGGGGACCCTTTGGAGCCACAGGCAGGAATGCCACCAGGCCACAGGGGGAGTCAGAGCTGGGCCCGGGATGAGGGACACACTCTCCCTTTTTCCTTAGTCCACCGCTGCCTAGCAGGTGGCCGCCCCCAGCTCCCGCCTCCGCGTGCTGTAATCCAGCCTCTGGGAGACTCTGGCCTCTTGCTATTGGCTCTGGTCCCGTGTGCCCAGGGCAGAGGTTCTGACCGGGTCTCCTGGGATCAAGTATCCATTCCACCGTGGCCAGAGGGCCACCTAGGTCACTGCACACGGGCATGGCCGGAGC
Source organism: Macroglossus sobrinus (assembly GCA_004027375.1). Lineage (NCBI taxonomy): Eukaryota > Metazoa > Chordata > Mammalia > Chiroptera > Pteropodidae > Macroglossus > Macroglossus sobrinus. Next base: position 744 of record PVKZ01007319.1, on the reverse strand, counting down.
TCATGGGCGTGTGACAGTCTAAAGCGGCCGTTTCCAGCTGGGCAGTCACCCCAGAATTTCATCGGTGACAAGAGTCCTTACGAATGCCTTGCGCCCCGTCCCCCACGTCTATTCGGACGAGAGAACGGCCCACGCGTCCTCTTCCAAGAGGGGATCCTCCATTTGCCAACCGTCATGTTTTAGAAAGATTTTCGCCATCAGGAGCCGAAACCCGCATGTAACTGGCTTTTATGAAACCAGGAAATCGAATTCACCAGAAGCATCAAATTCCCAAGCATCCTGAAAACCAGTTTTATTTGATCATAAACCCAGGTATACGCAAGTCGAGATCCTGCTCCCACAGATTTGTGCTCGTTGTTCAAATCCCCACAGTCCCCTGAATTCTCTAAGGTCATTACTTACCCTTCTGATACAATAATTTATAAATCTGGGGGCAGTTTGCGGTAGGATGTCACCGTTTAACGCAAGGCCGTTTTTAATGGAGAAATACCGTTTCTTCTTCGGGACAGACACAACCCTAAGCAGAGTGCAGTCATTTGAAAGCCGAGTTGTTCTCTGGGAGGTTTGTGGTGACACGTTGGGTCCTCGGCTGGAGGTCAGGTGGCAGTGCCTTGAGGGGCGGAGAGAAATCGGGGAGCCGAGAGGGCAGACATCTATCTAAGCAGCGCCTGTGACGGGGTCTAGGAGAGCAGAGCTGTCCTTCTGGAAACCTCTCCCGGAAGGACGCCCCGCCCTTGTGAGAAC
>PVKZ01007318.1:0-24422 GCA_004027375.1 Macroglossus sobrinus | reverse complement strand
TTTTGTTTTGTTTTATTTTGTTTTGTTTTTAAACAAAGCAACAGAGGTCAGGGAAAGGGAATGCTCTCCCTGGGAGTAAGGATTGCTCACAGTCAGTTGCCAGGGTGATGGGGGCTATTTCTATACTAGCAAAGAAAATTATGTAAAATTGTCTCGGCTGTCATTGTGGTTTTCCACTACGAGAAAAAGTCAGGATTCGTTTCTTTTTCTTCGGCAGTGCATGTTGCTACTTATATTCGCGTAAGAACTTATTTTATTCTATCCGATTCTATAACCAGGTATTCCTATATCTGTCAGCCCCTTCGACTGTGAAGCAGACAAGATATTTGGCATGGTTCCTACCCCTAGTAATTAAAACACTATCTGAAGGCAGTGATGAAAGAAATGAATGGATGTAGGAATAGTGAATGAAAGAATCTTGGGATGACAGAGAGGAAGGAAATATGGGCTGTAAGACTGAAATTAGCATTTCTTAATTATGGCAGACATGTCACCGTTATAATTTAGGAAAGGAGAACTGACAGATTAATTACTTCCTTTATCACCATTAAAAACAAACTTGGGAGGTACTAAAGAGCTAAAGTCTGAGGCCATCCAAGTCTTAATTGACGCAAGATGGCGTCTCTCCCTGCCCCCCCACCAAAAAAAAAAATTAAGTATGTGCATGTATATAACAATGTGTGTATTTTCATTTTTAATCTTATGTGTTTATTTTTATATATGATTTTTCTCTTATTAGTAAGCTAATCACTTCGGTGACTCTGATCAAGCGTGAACATCACTCATGCATCTGCAGTCCTTCCTTTTGAAAGTTATAAAAAAGGGGGAATTTTTTTTTTTTAATTTCCTCCTCAAATGTGGATGTTGAACTGGAGTACAGAAGGAAATAAGGTGTTCCTTTCGCGTTCCAGGATGTACCTCACTCTTTAAACTTATAGATGCAGAGATCAGAATCGTGTGGTGGAGGAAGGAAAAATGCTTTTTCAGCTTAGAATAAGTGAGAGTCCATCCTTGATGAGCACAAAATTGCAAGCAGAGGTTGACCCAATACAACTCGAAGTTACAGCCACAGCGACAGTGAAATCTGTCGAGGTGCTTTCTCTCCTTCCTCGGAGGTGTTCTGAGGTGACAGCCAGAGAGAACATGGCACTTGGAAGCAGTGAAGCCGTGACAGAGCTGATATTTATTGTTTCAGAGCAGCATCAATGCCACTTTGATTGGGCGGTTTGTTTTTAAGGCCACTGTCATTTGGATGTAGATTGGCTGCTGATCAGCCCTTTATTATCACTCGTGTGTCATTAGGGAGCTGATAAAAATGTCTGGGTTGGTCACAGGTCCCACTGAGCCTACAGTGCAATTCTACAGGCTCACTTTCTGAGGGGCGGCACAGAAAAGGCTTCTCTGTATAGAGAACTGAAAATCATTCGTGCCCAAGGACCCTTGGCTATCATTTCCTACTCCACACCGCTGTTGACAACATTTAGTGATTTTTAACGTTGTTTCTCATAAGAAAAAACAACAACAACAAAAAGCGCATTTATTACTTCAGGAAAAAAAATGTATAAGAAAAACATGTTGACATATCTTGATTAAGAGTCCTCCAGTTTCTATTTTGTTGTTGTTGTTGTTGTTGTTGTTTGTATATTTGTTTGTTTTCCACATTGAGGTACAGAAGATGGGCACTCACGTGGCTGGGATCGTCCTCACTTTTTTTTTATGCCTTTTAGGCAATAAAATTCAACGAGTACTTATCTAGTCTCCTTTTATTAAACACTATCATCTCCTATACAGCTTAACCCGAAATTTAAATTAATCTTCATCCATCCTGCGAGAAGTCCTTCACTCATCCACAGGTCTGTGGCGAGACCGAGGAGAAATGGCTGCATGCATTAATGCAAGATCGTCCAGTTTTGAATGACACGTCCTAGAAAATACTCTAGGGAAGAGTTTGAAAACCTTTAGATTATTTGTTAGTTACCATATTCAAATCGTGAAACCTTTCCTACAGAAATTTCTGGTGTTCAAGTCAAACAAAATGCCTCACGCATGCTAAATATTGAAGATGCAAAGGTACATAATATGGTCTCTTCCTTCAGGAAAAGAGGAGTGTAATGTATACATAATCGTAAATATAAATGGCAAAAAAACAGTGCAACATTTAAAGTCCAGCAGATTTAAAGGTGTTTTAAAGCATGATTTTACTTATTCACAACGGACTATTCAATACCGACTCCGTTTTAATTTTTTTATATAAATAACAAATTTAGTTCAAGAAAACAAGCAAAATAGAGATAATCACACTTGTTTTAGAGATGATTTGAAAGCAGAGACAGTAGACAGCTTAGAAAAGACCCTTCTAGGCCTAAGCGGCAGATGAAATGTCACAGTTAAGAATGAAACGTGACACTGATAAATTAATCTTTAAGTGAGTAAGAAAGTTAATAGATTGAATTAAATGGCATATGAGAAAAGATGTCACTTATTTTATAGTCCTATTCACTCACTTCTCGGCTCTTGGAGAAATTAGAGGAGAGTAGATTGCAGGTCTATAACTCAGATCAGAAAATGGAAAGGGGAAATAGCTTGCATCGAAAACATTGAGTGAGGCTGAAATCTTGATTGGGCTTCTGCACCTGCGGGAGCAATGAAGACCAGGTGAGTCTCCGTCAGAACAGGACCAGGGTTTCTGAACTTAGGGAAGGCTGGGCACGCGCCCTTGAGGCTAAGGCACACGCAGCAGTGCGTGTCTTGAACATGAACTTGCAGTTGGGAGAGCTTGCCTGTTCTTGTGCCTGCTCATTGAGGAGCATCACTGCTGTAATCCCCAAAACACCAGAGCGGTAATCCCAGAGAACCGTGTTTGCAAACCTAGCGAAGATAGGTTAGCCGAGGCTCACAGGCTGAGGAAGGATGGGGCTGGCGGTGGGGCGGATAGGAAATTAAAATTAAATTAAATAGGAAAAGACAGGATGGGCAAGGGAGGATAGAATACTGAAGGAAGCTATGGACACTCAGCATGTCTGTTTGCGTGGTCTTTTCATTGGCTTCGGTAGACGTCCCTGAATGAATGGACATAACCATCTACTGTCCATAGATGACAATAGAATGTCATCCACCCTAACAAAGTAACTGGGACTGTTCACGTGTGCAAAATTCCTCCAAGATGAGATGCACATTGGAGACCCAAGAATCTCAGTTCCCACGTGGGCCACCGTTTCTCTGAAGGCCAGATCTTGACTTTCTATTGTCTAAAATCATTTGTAGGTTTGTTGTTGTTGTAGCTGCTGCTGTTTTGTTTTGTCCTTCGTCCTGAATGTTGAGGAAATTTGAGATGATATAATCAGGATCACTTGGCCACTGACCTAAGTGTCATACAGAATCTGTTTAAAAAAATAATAATAAAAAAGTTTAAAAAAAAACCAGGAGCCACTATTTCAAGAAAATATTCCCACTCCAGGGCAGGCATCATTCAGTTTCATTTTATTTAATGCCTTATTTAGGTAAAGAAGAAAAAAAAAAACACCTTTATTAGTAAAAGAGTAATATTTTTTTACTGGAGCTGTTTAACATAGTAATCTAGATACATATAATCACTTCGAAAATAAGACCCTCTCCCATCTTAATTTGAAACTTGCCAGGAAAGTCATTTTTATAAAATGATCTATGGGGCCTTTCTACAAGATTATAACAAAATTATAAAATATTTAGAGTTCAATAAAAATGCAACGTTTTGTTGCCTGCCTCATACTAATTTCGACATTTATTTTGATGTCCAGGAAAATTCATGGTTTGAAACGTGAGATCCTGCCTAAGGGTGGGGAGGTCACGAAGCATGGGGAGGGTCATAAGATGGTTCTGGATGGTTCCACCATGTTGAACGCTGACCCCTCATATGCAAAAGTCGTGCTCTCTGTCTAGCATTGGATTCAAAGGCCACTAGCAAGAACAGAGGTTCCCAATTATTTTATTACCCTTTGATAAATAGAAAACATTGCATGCTCTCTTTCTAAAGCTTGTTAACTGTTTAAGATAATTAGTTATTATTATTAAATATGAATCAGAGCAAAGGTGGGAAAGGGGAGAAGCACTGTTAATTTTTAAACTCTACTTTATCCCCCAAAAATGCAGTCTCTCAGGGGCGGGGTGGGGTAAGCATACGACATGGCCAACCTTTGGTGTCCCTCCACCCAAATAAACCACTGCTCGGGGTCCCACAGATTTAGAGATGCTCACCAGCTTTTTATGCTGACCGTCCTTGGCAATTTGGGGGACTATCAAAATAGGTAAAGATTATTGAGACCTGAAGCTGCAAAGGTCACCAAACTGATTGCATGAGGGTTATCGCCAGTGCATTGTAATAGAGAGAGAAGGTAACAGACCCTCGGCCCTGTAAAGAACAGTCCTTTTTACCAACTGGTTCCATGAAAGAGCCAGACTCCGGTGACTCTTTCAGACTCCACGCAAATCATTACATAGATGACCCAGTTGTAACGCGTGCATTTTCCAAAAGCCCTTGATTATCAGAATGCAACCCAAACTGTTTTTGAGAAAGGGGATTGGGAGGTTGAAGGAAAGAGACAAAGTCGTGGAGAAAGACACGGATGCTTAACAACGGGATTCCTCAACTGGGCAGGTAGAAATGCCCAAAGCATTTCTGGGATTGAATTCCCAGATGCCCTGAAGAGCAGACACTCGGATTTGGGTTTTACTTAATTTAGGAACTATGTATTTATGTGTTTTCTTTCCTTCACCTGAGGCTTCTTAAACTATGTATAGAATTCCAGAGCTTTTTAAACTCGATGATTCAGGAATCTAGTGCAAACGCAAAGGAGGATATTTGGGATCAGGGAAGGACACCCATGGAAAAGTTTTGTGACCCCGAGAGAAACTCAGAAACCCATTGTCAATGCAGCCTGCATAGCAGGGACTGCCAGACTCCTGCAGGACAGCAAAGCCATCAGGGTGTCACTGTCGAGTAGTCGCTTTTCAGCTAATGGGTGGAACTTCATGCCAGGAGGTTAGCAGACAACTCAGGACTGAAGATAAATGTGGGGGCAGACTCAGAAGTGACCTCCCCGCAAAGTTCTTATTCCCTGGATTCCTGCCCTTCTGTGGTCCCCTCCCATCGACTGAGGGCTGGACCTGGGGACTCCCTCCTCATGAAGGCAGCGTGACAAAGCGAGGGGATGTCACTTCTGGTGTTACATGCTTTAGTCCCCAAGGTCTCCTCGGTGTGCAGTATACACCTTTAAATTTCACCAGCTATGTGTGTGTCTTAATGATATACATGTGGTTAAATCCTATTTTCTTTGCTCCATAATTACGGTGAAGTATTGCGGTACAGTTCTCTGCCTTCACGTGGTGCAAACGTGGTCGCCATATTTCTTATAGATCCCCTGGGGCACTGCAGCGACACCAATGTCTATGGCTTTGAAAATTGCAAGATCTGGACCTATAGGCCAAGAAATAGCAATGTTTTTCCAGGGAGAACCTAAACCATGACTCTTGGCCATTTACAGATGGTCTAGCACTCACTATTCAGAAGACTCGACAGAGTAGGAATCAGCCAGCCGTCTATAGCCAATGCTGGCCAATACTGGAGACTGCCAGTAACCAGGATCAGCCCTCAAACAAATCAGCTGATGAAAACGTGGTAAGTGAGTTCTACCACCTCCTAAAAAAATTCTTCAGATGTCTAATATGTTAAAATCAACCACCCTGGGCTGTCCTTTCTCCTGTCACTGTTTATTTTATTTGGCAATGCCATCGTCTGCTGTCAATGGGTCATTAAGCTCACACAAGCCAGAGAGAGTATGAGGACCACTGAGCGTGGTAAATTTGTCCTCGGCACCACAGTTAAATAAACATCGACACTAAATAACACCGCAGTGATCTTCTCGGATCTCTGGTGGAGAAGTTAATAGCCCTTGGAATGTCTCATTTCTTCCTTGACGTATTGAACAGCTACCCATCCTGCGTGCTGCGGAAAACAGCATAGAAGTGAGTTGAATGCTCAACAGTAAATGGCTGGTCTTCTTTCTCCTTTCAATGTATCACTGTTGATGTTTCTAATAATTACTATTTTATACACAACGAGTCACAGATCTGCCGAATTTACAAATGGGGCCAATTTTGAATTTACAAATCAAAGACCAACCTGTCAGGGGTTAAATAATAGCGATCATTTTTTCAAATAAGTTTCTGATGTGTTTATCCCGCTGGTTGTTTCTGAATTTTGTCAACCACTGCCAACACTGATAGAAAGTAAAAATAGATTCTTATGAAAAGTCAGAAGCTTAGCACTACTCGACTTGAGTTTTGCAGGGAGGCTGAAAAGAAGACACACAATCCCTCCAGTTCTGCACAGGTGGGAAGGTTCTGCTCCCAGCCACATGTATCCAATCCGAATAATAGCTTTTCCATCCCAGCACTGCCGACGCCCAGCCCGAGCCCGTGCTACTCCCTCTGTGGTCCCTGGGTGAGCTGTGCTGAGTTTCAGACCTACTTTACCTTCACGAGGTCCTCACCTGCCCTTTATGGAAGTTTCTTTAGAGACCCACGCTGACTCGGGATGGAAGCCATATACGTCCTCAGTTTCTTCAGGTGTGCCCTGGCTTCTACCGTCTTCGGCTTTGAGTCTCAACATCACATAGGTGAAGACAGAGGCAGACACCAGAGCGAGGAGCCACAGGCCAGGAAATGCTGACAACCATCAGAAGGTGGGGGAAGGAAGGACTGCAACCTCCCTTAGGGTCTCTGCCGGGGGCACAGCCCTGCCGACACCTTAAGCTTGAACTCTGGCTTCCAAAACCATTAGAGGACACATTTCTGTTGTTCTAAGATGCTTGCTTTGTGGTAAGTTTGTTTAGCAGCCTTAGGCCACTAACACAGATATCCAAATCCGATTACCTATCGGCATCACCTAGGTGCATAGTAAATAGTGAGTCAGATAGGTGGACAGGACAGCTAAGGAGACGTCTCTGCAGCTACAACAAAAGCTACTTATCAGCAGCATTGACGCCACCAAGAGAGACTTAAAAATGTGTTAGATGTGGAGGATCTGTGGCCCCACACCCACTGAGTCCGAAACCGAATTTTCACAAGATGTCTAAGTGACTCAGGTACAGATTCAAGTTCAAGAAACCCGCCCGAGACCATCTCAGTTCTCAAGCTTGGCACTGTGTCTCCCTGATCCGTGTTTTTGTTCACCAGGATGTATGAAGTGTTCCTTCTCTACTGGTTTGCCTAAGTCTTTGAGATAATGTTAGTAGAAACACACATAGCAGGAGAATTCAGAATGAAAAGATGCCCAAATTCTAACTTAGAGGGGGTGAGACCTTCCGACTCCTTAATAGGACACTGAGAGCAATGCACCAGTTGAGCTGGGAGCAAAGGCAAAGGTCACCAATGTATTCATTTCAACTTAGCAAAAAAGAGTTTGATTATTAAAATGTTTACTCTTAAAAACACCTGACAACTGAAAGCAACAAAGGTGCACAACATTACTATTGGAAATTTAAATGCAAAAAAATCTCACCTAGGGCTCAAAATAATGGTCTATTAAAATGACATCACAGAAAAAAAGAAACCCACAAAGCTGCAAACTCAAAAAAAAAAGAAAAATTACATTGGGAGAGTGGAGACTCATGCAAAGTGAACGCTTAGAGACAAGTCCAGAGCTGGGGGAGGGGGCTGGATGGCGAGGGAATAATGAATGCATCTGCCTGCCCTAAATTCAAACGAGCCGACCCTACAAAGCGATGCCCGGGATAAAAGAATGAACGGCTTTATTGTTTCCAGCTCTTCATCAGGCTGGTCCTGCCCAGATCCCCAAGATAACAGCGCATCTGATGCTACAGAAGAGGGGAAGGCAGACGGTCTGTATCATCTGCAGATGGCCATGCAATGGAATCTCGAGGCATAACAGGCAAAGTCGGAGCAAATATAAGAGATTCAGGGATACAAGTCAAGAGAATGAAAACCAGTGAGATAATCCATGGCAGGATGGGGACGGAAAGGACAAAAAAATAAAAAATAAAAAAATAAAAAATAAAAAAATTTAAAAAACACTGTGATTACATTGTAAGTTATGTAAATGTCAGATCACTACACCTGAAACTAACAGAATGTTATATGCCAAGTAGACTTCCATCTAAAAAAAAATAGGTGGAAGCACAAAAATAATAGAAGGAAACGATTCTTTTGTACCTACTATGTGCGGAACATACTTTATGTTATCTATTCACCTTTACAAACCGATCCCTGGGTAAATAAATTTCTCTTTCACAGATGAAGATATTGAGACCCACGGACGTGTTGGCCAAGTGACACGAAGAGAAAGTCGTGGAGGAAAACATAAATAAATAACACGTATTTTCAGAGCCCACGGCGTAATCCCTGTGGATCAGAGCAGTTATTACTTTATCATTGAGGTATTGAGGTAATTAATGCCTGCAGCATAGTTCAAGGGCATGCCCAAGTGTTATTCAAAACATTTCTAATAGACTGTGCATTCTACGTAAGAAACACCGTTGATTGAAATGAATAATAGGTTTATTACAGAAGGGTTTTAATTCCTAAGGAACCTGGGAATTGGCGTTAGTCTAAAACTCTGTAAATGAAGAGCGTGGCTAAAATTGGCAGAAGAAAATGATCTGCCTCACATAATTGAATCCTATTCATTTAGGCAACAACTTGTTTTAAGTGACTATTTTTGGCCAGTGCTTTGAAGCAGTGGGGGGATGCCAAGGTAAATAAGACAAAGACGTCCTTCCCAGGGGTTTTCCCTTAGGTGGGAAGGTGGAGGTGATTCGGACTTTATAATTCATGCGAAAAGCCCTATCCGGAGATAAGAAGCACAAAGCCCACTCGCAAGAAGAACAAAAAGAATCAATTACAGCATCATGTTGGAAGGCCTTGGGAATTCAGGCACCCAGAACAATAGAAGTTTATTCCATCCGCTAATAAGGCCAAATACTGAAGAATATCAATGAAAGAACAAGCCAGAGAAAAAGACCGAGATCCCACGTGGAAACAATGTCCTATACTTCCTGTTTGAATACCGAGTTCTTATCGTTCTTTGGTTAGCTGTTTCCTTTGGGTGTGTAATAACCTTGGCTGTTCTGTATCAGCAGCTTTCGGACTGGTCTCCCCACATCCATCTGGCCCGGAGCCAAGCCATTCTTCACACCGGCTCCCACAGGCTCTTTGCAAAATGCAAATCAGATCCAGTCACACGCCCGACTCATCGTTTTTTAAAACTTCAGTATCTTCCCATCACCGAGCACAGCTGGCAAAGACCACAGAACCTTCCCGGTCTTCACCCCACCGCTCATGGCCCCAACCCTGTCCATCCGCCAGCTCTAACTGCTCTTTTGATTCTTGGATCCATGGAGCCTCCCCAGAGACACAGGTGTTTGCATTTGCTGTTTCTTGACTGCAAAAGTCTCTGCATGCCTCCTCTATTAGCTAGTGAACTTCTCAACCTGTGTATCCTAACTGGTGACACTCACCCTTAAAAAAAAAATCGATTCCTTTGTAATAACGAGAGAGCAGAGCAGAATGGCCAAACCATCCAATGTTGATTAACCTAGAAGCCCCAAGTTCAAACCTGTGCTCTCCAGTTCTCACCTGTGTGACTTTGATCTCGATTTCTTCATCGCTAAAGACCGGTGGTAATATTAGTACCCGCTCATAGGATAATTATTAGGATCAGATCAGATAATTCACGTAAACTACTCTTCCACAACAGTTCTAAATCAGAATTTATTCTCTGTCATTTAACATTTCTGCCTTTACCACTCTTCCTTCTCTTATTTTTTTTTCCTGCCTCTGCTGACGTTTGCAGTGGGTCTACAATGTGTCAGAGTGAATCTATTTTTTGTCTGTTTTTGTTCTCGGAGTGAAATATTGGTTTAAAGACGCCTGCCTTGCTTCAATTCCAGAAAAAAAAAAAAAGTTTGCCTATTCTTGTTCCATATGGCTTCCAGACCATTCTCTCCAGCCTTTTCTTTCACAAGGGCTGGCCTCTCCCAGGGCAGTGTGACAGTGACCCTAGGCACGTAGACAGGTGGGTGTGACTCTGCACAGTGGACCTGGGGCCTGGGTTTGGTTCAGGACCTGTTTGCCAAGCCCTGGATTCGAGCGTACTATTCAGGGTTACGACACGCGAGTCTTTTCACCACCTTTCAGCTGTTTGACAACTCCACACACTGTAAATGACAAACAGCCGTGCAAAGAATTATATCCATAGATTGGAACATTCTAAGCCACGGAGGTTCAATTCGCTTGCCCCTCGACTCTGCATGGAGAAAGCCTGTTTCACATCATCTATTTGTCAATCTCAACATTCTTTCACTCAGTATAAGTTTGTCTTTCTCAGACTTTTTCTTCAAACTGGACAGATGCCTTCATTCACAGTGAGTTCAATCCACTCTTTAAATCTGTGTTCATTCTAGATCTGTATGAGAATCATGACTTTTTTTTTTTAATTACCCTTGAATATACAGATGTTGGAAATTCTCGATTTGCATGCATTCTAACTGGTCTTTCAGAGTTTTAAAGCTCTTCGTTCAGTGTCATGGCGAATTCTCAGCGTTATATCGGCAAACACACATTCTTTTCTTGACAATGTCCATTCCAGAATCTAGCCATTTACTGAGCACCTTCTTTGAATGGTGATGCTTCTATTGCTAAGATTCCTACCTGGTTCCCATATTTCTTATTTTATTGCTGCATGGTTTTATAGGGTTTTATTATTATTATTATTTCCTTATGGATGCCATTTCTGTACTTATCTCATTGAGTTTCTTAAACATACCATAAGGACATAAGCATCAAAAGCGCATGGCATCACGAACAGTATGGGACACACACTGGCCTCTCAAGCGTCAGTTGTAGCCTTACACTTGGTTTTCCTGATGGACTTAACTGATCTACTGGTTTATTTTGCAGCTTCCTTGACACGAGATAACTTCATGTGCTTGGTTTGCAAACTATTCTGTCTTAGCACGGCTGCCCTTATCGGCCACGCATACAAAATCTTTGCACGGAATGGATGCTTTCATTCATTTATTTTTTCTTTCCATCATTTGCTGTGTCCTGTCTACTATTTCGTCTGTCACTGCTATGCTCTTGCAGTGGAGGGACTAAGGCAAAGTAAGAAAATACCATCCCATCTTGATCACGATTGTTTATTCTTTACATTGCATAAAATGATTCATTTGAAGTTTTAAAAAGAAAATAAAATTCTGCTGAATTTGACAGAAGAGTCCATTAATACTTGAAAGATATCAGTGACTAGGAATAATGTAAAATATTTGACAAATAGTAGCTTAAGAATTAATTTTTTTAAACCTCTAAAAGAGGCTAATGAATGCTACCCGGATACCCACAAAGAGATAAGGGCTTTGCTGCTGCTTCATCAAATGCAATATCAAAACATTAAAAATTTTTAAATCACTCCAAAAATAGTTTTAACCCTTGCGTTTTCCCCAAAAACCCTCCAGTTCTAAAGAAAATCCACTAGTCCCTTGTACATGCCTGAACTATCCCATCCACTACCTATTAAAAAGATAACATCTTAATTTCCAGGAGATGCATACGAAGAGAACAAAAATCCAGCGCTTAATGAGTTTGCAATGATTCCTTTTAAATAAACATAACACGTCGGCACTGACTGGGCATACATTCTGAGTGAGGCTTAAATTTGATCCTGGAATTTCAAGTACAAACAGGAAAGGAGAGTTTTTCCCACTGCGAGGCCAGAAGATGTCTAGTACATTCCTAGCTTCCTCCTCGTCAGAACCGAGGCTAGCCTGGCTTGTCAAGGTCAATGAGATTGGCCTTAATCGAAGTGGCTTTGACTCCCAGGGTCCATTGGAAAATATCTGGACATATCTCTGGTTCTCATTTCAAAGGTGGGATATGTTGCTGGTACCTAGTGTGTGGAGACCAGGGATGCTGCTAAGCATCCTCCTGTGCCCAGGGCAGCCCCACGACAGAGACTTACTTGGCTCAAAATGTCAATAAGGCAGAGATTGAGAAACCCTGGTGGTAGCCTTTACAATCCCCATCTGAGAGGCGTTTAACAAACTTGATGTGTCATTTTCTATTTTTATATACACACAGTCTTAACTGTATGTATATTACATCACTGCGTGTATGTGTGTGGGGGTGTTCTACCTTGTGGGCGAAAATGCAATAGGGCATCATTAAATTCGGGGAATTTCCTGTCCTAGGTCCTGGTTCTTCCTTTTACTGCTTCCCGGGGTCAAGATACCCTCCTGAGCATCTTCTAATCAACTCACCAAACCTCCGTAACAACCTTCCAGGTGGGTTATCATCGATCCCATATGACAGATTGAAAAACTAAGGCCCAGAGAGGATTCACGGCTTGTCTGAGGTCACGAGCTTATGCATGGAGGATCCAGGATTCTCTCCTGGGCGGTCTTCATGGATCATACTTGCTCTGCAATATTAACAGATTGCCGACCCCCACAAGCTCTTTAAGACCCTTTTTGCTGGAAACTTCACCAGCCCTTCCATCTCTCCTTCCACAGACTTGAGCAGTTGTGACGTCTGATTCGTTAAGAAACCTCGCCAGGGAAAGAAGGCATATATCAAAGTCGTGGAGATGAATGCTCATGAGAAAAGTAAACATATAACATTGCTTTTGATTCCCCCAAAAAACTATTTCCAAGTCCCCACCAGGTGCTGTCGCCGATAAAGCAGGGTTGCCAAAGTGTTCCCCTGCATCGTACAAACGGGATGCTCACGGAGTCACAGTTTTAGCTCGGGTGCTTCTTGTAGCTAAGTGGAGTATTAGGCTCGATTTGCATTGGCTGGATTTCTTTGCAGGCTCTTGAAGTGCCCGGAAAACACACACACACACACACACACACACACACAGAGGCAGACTCAGGCCGTGATCAGAAGAATTTTATGATCCAAGTTGCAACATACAAATATCTTCTTTGCATCCTGCTTTCTGCAAACACAGAGGGAAAAAATCAGCAGGAAAAAAAGGAGGGGGAGATGACAAAAAAAAAAAAAAACCACGGTTCAATTCATGCTTCACAAAGTCCTGTAGGTTATTACCATGTTTTAAATTGTGACTTGCAAACACAAGCTGTTCTTAAAAACAAGAACAAAAAGAAAAAGCAGATGGTTCCTTTTTTACGTCCTGTGAAACTTTTTCTGAATGCAAGCGTCTGTTCCCTTCTCTCCAGCTGGCATTCCCCATGCAAATGATCCGTTTTCTGTCATTTGGAGAAAATTGTGATCCCCATCCCCCATCTCATTCTAAAGGCCAGAATATCTAGAAATGAAAGCAGGAAAAAGAATCGCCATTTTTTTTTTCATCACAGTCTTTGGGGCTCCCTTACTTCATACCGATAGCACAACTGGGCCTAAGACAAGTTATCACCATCACTTCATTATTTTTTATGATAATATTTTTTAGGCCATATGTGTTTTTTCAACAGACGTTGGCACTGATACTCGATCACTTTTGCTCTACATGGCATAGTAGAAAGAATGTGAGATTTGCAATTATATAGACTTATATTCAAATTCCAGCCCAGTGGCTGATTCGATAACTGTGCACCCTTGAGAAAATTATCTGAAATGTATTTAAAATTACTTCACTCTCTGCACCATATAAAGAGTAATATCTACCTTTTCGAAGAGGAATTTGAGTTTGGAGACATGACCCTAAATCTCATTTGCCTCACTCATATAAATAATGATGAAAATAGCACAGACTTCATGGCATTATTTGGGGATAAAATAAGACTGTATTATTTGTGCATCATTCGTGAAGCGCCTAGAACATACTAAGTTCTAAACAAATGGGGGTCGTTATTGAGTTGTTAATCTAGAAAAGTATATGAGGACTTGAAGTGTCTTGGACAATCTTTGATTTCACTCAATTATCTGCATTGTTTTAAACCGATTTCCCACAGACGTTCATTGGTGTCCTGGCTTAGGTAGACAAGAATCGCATTAGCTTCAGTGCAGAGCTTTGCAGCCAAAAGACTCTCTCTGTAGTTACCACTTAAATTCTTCTTGAGGCTTAAAGTGTTTAAGAAGAACAGATTCTGATTTTTCTGATCAGTTTTATTTTACAGCCAGATATAGCTGTTAAGGTCAAAAGCTATACATGGTCTAGTATTAATTATTTATTGCTGTGTAAAAAAAAGTTATCCTGAACATAGTATCTTAAAACAAAACAAAATATTTAAGTCAGAGCATTTCTGGGAGTCAGGGATCAGGAGCAGCATAGCATGGTGGTTCTGGTTTGGGGTCTCTCGTGAGATCGCAGCAAATCGTCAGCCTGGGCTGTTGTCATCTGAAGGTTTGACTGGGGTTGGAGATGAAGCTTTCAAGATGTTTTACTGACATGGCTGTCAGCTTGAGCAAACAATTAGAGAGAGATATTGAAAGAGAGAGCAAGAGAGAGAGAGAGAGAGAGAGAGAGAGAGAGAGAGAGAGAGAGTAGCCACAGTGTCTCCTATAACCTAATTTCAGACTATCATTTCCCTTGGATTCTATTGGTCCCACAGATCAATTTGGTATCATGTGGATGGTGACTCCACAAAGGATATAATTTCCAAGAAGCAAGACCACCAAGGATGATCTACCACAGTTCTTGGCCCAGTAATTCATACTAAAGTAGAAGAGTCTGACAAGTGAGAAGGGAGAGCAATCTAACCTGACACTTGATTTCAGTCTCACCGTTAATTTGATATTTGGCGCCATGCCTCCCTTGCTCACCAAGCTTCTATGACAACATGCGTCCAAATGCCCTCCTTCTTGTGAATGCTGACAGCATTTGTTCATGCCCCACTGCTTTAGCAACACCATTTTACTCAATTTTCATTGAATAAAAGCTAGCCTGGCCATCTTGGGAGCCAGGGTGATGCCAAATTCTTTTCTGGATTCCTCTTTAAAATTCCTCGCACATGTTAAGTGTATAGAGTCAGTATAAATTTAAGTCCGACTTCATGAATGACAGATATTCATGTTTAAATGACCTGGAAGCTCTCAAAAAATATTTGGACATTAATTTATGGTCCCATAAAAATACACCCATCCACACCGACCCTTCGTACAGTTCCACTTGAAGGTCTCGGCCTTGTTGCTTCTTTTGCTAGAATGTTCTTCCGCTAAATATCTATCTGTACAGCTTTTTCTATCACCCCTGCGAGGAGGAACTTTGCTCAGTTGCCAGCTCCTCAGTGAGGCTAATATCTGACCGTGTTATTTTTTTCTGATGCATCACTTGCCCACTGATGATTCTGCTGACGTGACCCAATTTTTCTTGTTGCCCTTGTATCTATCGCCATCTTTAAAAGAAAAAAAAGATAAAATATAATTTACTAATTTGTTCAGTTTATTGTCTGTCTTCCTCTCCAGAGTGTCAGGTCCCTGGGGACAAAGAGTCTTATCTGTTTTGTTTCCCAGTGGATCCTAAGTATCTGGACCAGTGTCTGAAATATACCAGATGTTTAGTAGAGAATTTTTGAATAAGTTCATTGTAGTTATATTTTTTTCATGCCAGAATTTGAAACAAAACAGAAAAAGCATTTGCTGGTGAGTCTGGAGTGAGACAGACACTACACTTGATGAGGATAACGTTCCCAAGGACCATTGCAGCTTACGTGGTCTAGTAACTCTAACTATGACTGACATCTGCCTTCTAGATTGGGATGTAGGCTGAGGGTTTACTTCTCCTTTGGTCCCCAAAATGATAATTCCATGAGAAGTTAAAGCCAATATATTTTGAAAAGAAGTGACATTATAATAATAATAATGTGACTTTGTAATAAAATATTAATGCTTTTCTAAATGCTTATTGTGCTGTTAAATAATTTCCATGCATGAGTAAAATAAACTATACATATTCTGCCACAAAAATAAATGGTAAATCAAACATCCAGATATTTAACATCTTGCCTATTTTCGGTGTTCGCGATGTGTTCTTTCTTAAATGACTCTGTAGAAGAAAGTTTGAAGTACAGAGAAAAAGGAAAGAAAGTGCTTTTATGACGAGGAGACTTGCATTCTAACTGTGTAATTATCAGAGTCCAGAATTCACAAATTACATTTCGTGCTTAACTTGCTTTACTAACCTTTCATTTGTCTAAAGGCTTAATTAATTATCCTTCGGTGGCAGAGTTCTCTTTGGAAGATTATGTTTAACCACTTGCATTAAAATTCTATATCCTTCTTTCATCTAACACAAGCCAGGTACCTACAATTAAGGCACCAGCATTAAAAGGTCTGTGATCCTGAGAGCTGACATCTTGTCTTGATAATTTAGAGCAAATGGATGTGGAATTTGCTTGACTGCAGCTTCGTGGATAGTCCCTTACTTTGCCTGTCATTAAGTGGAGGAGATCAAGCCAGCATTCTGAAATGCATATTCATTTTTAAAACTTTTTTTAAAAAGGATTGAGTAGATAAAAGACCCAAAGAACCTCTTAACTATGTAGCAAGTCCCCAATACATCTTTGACGACAGAAGGAATGCCAGAGTAGAAGCATCGCCAACAGCCTAGACGCCTTCCCTTGTTTCTTCAGTTCAGCATCTATTTTTAAAAGGTCATAGTCTTAAAATCTTTTCTTATTGGGTGGATGTTGTGAACCCAACTTACAACTCTGCAGTTCAGCAGAAACGATAAATCTATCACAGATGAGATGAGTTTGGATATGACGATGATTACATATCCACCTATTATGAAGGGAGCGTAGTGGATGCTGGAAAAATGGGATGGAAGAGGCAAGACTGAGTGTGGCAGTGAGATGTCGAGGTTGGCCAGCCTTCTAGTCATGTATCACCTCCTTCTCTGGAGTGTGTGTGTGGGACTCACGACTTTCCTCTGAGAGAATACAGCAAGGGTGATGGGAAATCACTCCTGTGATTAGGTTTCAACAGATCGTAACTCTCCTCTTACTAACAGACTATCTATTGGTAGTTTTAATAAAGCCAGCTGCCATGACAGAGAAGCCTACACAGCAAGGAACGGAGGGGGGCCTCCAGCTGACACCCAGAAACAAGATGATGAGCTCAGTCCAACACCCCACAAGGAAGCGAATTCTGCCAAACATCACTGTGTGAGAGACCCAGAATCAATCAACCCAGCCAGGCCTGCTGACCCACAGAAACTAGGAGGTAATACATGCATGCTGTTGTAACCTGCTAAGTGCTGAGGCAATGTGTTAACTAGGGATGGATAACTAGCCAGAGAGTGACCATTAAAAAAAAATCCTTGAAAAAATATATTCTTGTTTAACAAAATCAAACCACTAAAAAACAACACGGGTAGGATGAGCAGTTTGTAGGGTGAGGCAGGGACACGTGGGACCCATCGGTACTTGAATGGATGGCATTTTTGGTGAGCAGAATAAAAATATTATGACAAAAAGGAACAGTCAAACTTGCTTTTGCTTCTTTTGCATGACCTTTATTCTTTCTACCATTTTCACAGACGAGGTAACTGAGAACTCGGTCTCCTTCAGTGCACCCCACTCAGCAGCTCACAAAGAATTAACGTACAGTGTTTCTCACGGGGGCCTGTTTCATAAAACCATGTCGCCTATTTTAGTAAGATTTTTTTAAAATCCAGTGATTTCCAATTTTTAGGATTCTCAGATCAATTTGAAAAATGGACTGACACAATGTTGCCTGCTTTCTCTTTCACCCGATGAAGACATGACAACATTCACCAAAGCAGTGACATCCTTCCCTAGATTATTATGATCATTTTATAAAAGAAAACTATTTTTTAATGATAAAAAAATCTCAAAATAAATGATCATGATTAAAAACTGAGTATATTTTGTGTTAGAAGTAACTTAGCACATGGTCTTAGTTTTTTTCTTATCCTGCTATAAATAAGGCAGAAGTTTTGATACATATGCAGACTCATATGAGGAGCCGTTGATTGAATCTCTATAACTTCGCAGCAAGAAGCAGTAAGAAGTTTCTGGTTCTCGCATTCGACGTCTCCAACACCAGATCAGAACGAGATCATATCATCTTTTAGCCGCATGTGATTTTATGTTTGCTGCGGTGGGGCTGATGTCACCAGGTAACACAGAAGATGCCCAGTTCAATTCTAATTTCAGATCAACAAATAATTTTTTAGTATCGACATGTCCTATACATGAGACAAATATTGCATGTGACATTCTTATATTTAAACAATTACTCTGTTTATCTAACATCCAAATTCCACTGGGCTCCCATGCTTTTATTTGCTAGGGCTCATCCTCCTAGCAGTAAAGTGAGTTACTCAGGAAAAGTAAGCATTGACTTGAATCATCATTAATGCTCAGCTTAAGCTAGAGTTTTCTTAAAAAGTAAAATTGTTCTGTGTAGATGTTGGGAGGATTTTTCTCCTCAGAGCTTATTTCCACATCCGTAGGCATAAATGGCACTCAAAACTCACTTAACCAGAATCATATCTCTAGTGTAGACATAGGAGTCTCTCCTTAGCCATCTGAACTTTGCACATGGGCAACGAAAGTTAGAAAATACATTGCTCTGTTCAAGGAAACCAACAGAAGGAGCAAATCCCCGAACGCTCTCCTATTTCCTCAACCGGTAGGATAATTCTTCAGGCCAAATCCCATAAACACACCCCCTGGACTCTGATCTGCATTAACAAACCACATATCGCATATCGTAATGAAGATAACACGCCATTTTTGATGAGTAACCCTATTTTTAATTTTGCCATTGTCCAAAAACGCAGTGACAACCAAGGTGATACAACCCCGCCCCTTAGGTGAGGGGCGTGGAGTAGCAGTTAAAACCTAATCCTCTCTCCCCTTCCAAGAGTTTCATCCAAGGAAGGCCTGTGTCTCTTAAGTGGCTGCTTCACTGTCTGACAAAATAGGTTGTTCGCCTTTTTCTCCAGAAAGATTTCCCGCCCCTCAAATGCACTTAGCAACACAATCTTACAGAGTTTTGAAGGGAAGGACACTGCCGGAACATAAAACAACCTGAAACGAAGCAAGCACACGGCATTCGCGGTTGCTTCTCTCATTCGTCACCGACCCACAGCTAATTAAAGAGAGGTGGCCTTTCTCCTCCTCATCCCATCGATCGCCCTCCGGGTTTGGGCCATAAGCGGGATTTTCCATGAATTGTGGTCCACTGGAAACATCCGTCAGGGGAAAGGTAGCTGAAAGTTTTTTCTCACCTGGCCCCGGGCAGGTTGAAGCACTTCACGGAAAATGATAACTATCTTGGAAGGATGCTTTTCTGAAATTCACCTGCAGGAAACTGCCTGCTGAAGATGGAGGGCCAGGTGGACACGACGTGTAAATGTCCCCACCACCTCTCTAGTCCCTGAAGATTAGTCATCTCTCTCCTAGTCCCAAAGCCATGGGGACTTGTCGCTAACTACATTTCCAGGCACATGGCTGACAGCCGGAGATCATTTTAAGAGCGTGTGCCAGAGATCCATCCAAGTCAGGGAGATAAAAGAGAATCACGATGTTCAGTTACCGGCCAGGTTTGGCGAGTGGCCGGGAGACGGAGCGCAAACTTGCCCTGAATAAGCGCTTGAAAATCCAGTCCTGAGTCAAACACAGAAATAATGACGCCCACAAGTTAAATTTCCTTAAGACAAAACAGCCATGCTGTTTCATTTTCTCTCCTTCTCCACTCCTCGTGTTTTGAATCATTGTATGGTTCCCATAAAGACAAAAGCATGTGCAGGGAGGCTGCTTCGGGCCAGGATCCCAAGGTCACACCTGGAGAGACAGCGTAAAGGCTGGAGACGCTCAGTCTCTGTCACCAGGGTCATCCGAGCTTTGTCATTAGGCCAAGTTCACCCCAGGCCACCCTCATGAATGACACTCTTCCACGTGACAGGAACCAGCAAAGAGCTGCCCTGTTGGGGTCACCTCAGCATCCCCCGCACTGGGCCCCAGATCCCAGGGGACCATTCCACGGGTCTGGGACAGACCTCAGCACTGCAATTTTTAAAAGCAACCCAGAGCAAGTGGTCTCAAGAGCAGAGCAAGTAGACTCACTAGGCAACCAGCCCAGCACATCCAGGGCTGGGGTACCCACTCTCGCCCACGCTAAATGTGGGTGCGTAGCCTGAGACCCAGCTCAGAGGCTCTAACACACCCACAAACCGAGTCAGGGGCCCCTTCACTCACTGGTTGAACGCTTAACGACCACAGGTCCATGTAAATGAGTGACAGTCCCGGAGGGGGCTGTGGTGAGTGGAGAAGCCACATCTCGTCTGAAGGGTCAGACCAGGCTCAGCCCCAGATGCTGGGGCCAGGAGGAAATTTGCCAGATGGCCCATTTTTTTTTTTTCCAGGAAAAGCTGGGAATTGGATTTCTCTGTGAAATCTCTTTTTTTGTTTTTTTTTTTGTTTTTTTTTTTTTCCAATATTGGCATCATTCTTTTTTCAAGCACAGCACAAGCTGAAAGGACTGTCTCTTGAGCCGTGTCCATCGTGGGACATCTCCCGGCTGTAGACCCCAGGGGTGGTCATCTGAACCACTCCCGAAAAGCTATTTCTTTGATCAGTTCATTCAACGCCCCTATCTTAATCATCACACACAAATGTCAAACTTTGACATGTCCGGTAAAATTCCATCATTTAGAGATTCACTTCGATATATAATACACAGTTTTCACCATGAAAGCGCTCTCATGCCTTCACGAATCAGTCTGCCGCAATAACCACGGAGGGAAATAGAACTGTGAGGAATAACGATTACAAAGCCAGGTTCTTTTGTCTCCTGGAGCAGCATGGGGAGGAGGAAGCTGCTGAGAGGCAGGGGAGGGGGGCAGGGGAGGGGAACAGCACGGGGCACTGGGTGGTACCTGCAGACAGTGGCAGATAGAGAGGAACAGAAAGTGAGAGAGAAAGAAAGAAGGATGCTGAGATGCTGGGGTACGTAAATAAACACAAACGGGTTCCCACCTTCCTGGAATGTATGACTTTGAGAACAAGATAGACAATAAACAAATATATATATATATATATATATATATATATATATATATATATATAATATGTCAAAGCATGTGAAGAAGGCGTGACAGGATGCCACATGGGAGCGGTGAGAGGGGCTTGGGCACATGCGCGACTCCCTGGCCTCTGCCCTGAGGGAGACAAGCAGGAGCTGGGCTCGGAAGCAGAGGCGTCACGTGATGGGACACATGCTAAAAGACTCACTCTGCACTGCTGTGTTGAGAGATTGCTCAGGGGCTGACCATGAAGCTGGGAGCCGAGCCGGAGGGCAGGGATGGCGCTCGGGTCCACGCAACAGGGACCGTGTCCAAAGCTAAATCCGATTTCCGCTGGCAGAACCCTGCGGAATGTAGATTAGGGAGGGAAAGCAGCAGATGCCTCCCACGGGGGCCTAAGCATCTTCCGTTCGACGGGACACGTCCCGAAGCTGAGAGCCCGGCAGGAGTCTGCATCCTCCACCCGCCCCAGCTAAGTAAGGAACAGAAATTTCTCAGCTCCCGCTGCCGGGGTCTCAGGGGTGTGGGCGTCAGGGCAGTAAACCGAGAATGATGGCGTTCACTCCATAAACAGCCACCAAATGTTTGAGTTATGGATAACAATTAAGTCCTAATTGGCAATAATGTAAGCCTCTTCTGAATGGATGTGGTAAATATTGAAACAAACGAGTTGCTGTTTTTTTCAGACCTGAATGGCAGTCAGTCAAAATGAAAAGCTCATTTCAGCCTTGGAGGCAAACTCTGTGTTTTAATCAAGGGTGACAGAGTAGGAACGATAAATTGGCGTGAAAGGTGAAGGCTATCTACTTCCCGTCTCCAACCCTTGTGATGGTCCCTTGATTGCCCCTCCCCCTTGCAAAACTAGAGCAAGCTGCGACTTTGATCAGAGCAGAGGGAAACAGCTGGAAAAGTGGCCAGAGGCAGAGTTCAGAGACAGCTGAGAACTGAAGGCAAATAACCCCCCTTCCCAGATGGCCTGTGCTGTGAGGGTATCTCGTGCTACGTGGCTGTCTTCGTAGTAGCTGGCCACAGCAATGAATAAAAAGTTGATACTGAGGATCGTGAAAATAAAGGAGAGTGTATGCACGCAATCACCCTTCGCCATGCTGTGACCCAGCATTAACAGCTAATGACCAAGAGTCCACAATATCAGTATAGTAATGAACTTGAAGATTCAAGAATTATCAGCGAGATGCCATGGATGTCCCAGGCCCCGGGCAATCACCAGTGAACAAAACACAAAGTCCCTTCCCCACGAAACTTCTGTTCTGTCGAAAATAATGGCAGCTAACATTTTGAGTTTTACTCTGACATTCTGGACTATTCTAAGGGGACTGCTTTCATTGGCATGTGTCGTCTCCATAGTAAGCCACAGGTTAACGACGTTGAACATCTCCAGTTTACAGATGAGCACCCCAAGGCACAGAGAGGTGGAGCGCAGAGCCCCAAGTCACACAGCTCCGGCCACGGAGACGTGGCCGTGAGTCAGGTGGCGCCCTTTGCAAGATTCAAGCCTAGAGGGCAAGAATAGTGAACGAGGGATTGTAAGCTTACAACCTTACAACCGTTTCAAGGGAAATGCATGGGAAAAGACCCAACCTAGCTTGAATTTTATTTTTTAATTACACTAATAACTCTAGTAATATGGCTCCTCATAAACATGCATCTGTTTTCCCGAGCGATATGTCTGGCTGATCTAAGGACCAGAGTTGGTTTTATTCTGTGCATAATTCCAGCGACCTAAAATCTGAATTCCCTTTCGCCATATTCGTCTGAACCTCCCTCCCCACAAATCCTATTAAGGGTGGGCTGAATGTGGGAGGTTGAGATGGACATTTCCTAACACGTTAAACTTCTTGAATCAAATAGAGTATATAATTTATATATGTAAAGTTCTGAAGATTTTATATCTTCTATGAGTCTCCTGCGCTATATAAATTATTTACCTGTTTTAATATTTCAATAAAAGCCAGTAAGATTCGTGATGCTCCGAATCGCTCGTCCAAATACTTGAGGAAGAAAATCGGCTTGCGAAATGTTTGCTGTGTTAATCTGAATGCGTTGAGGGGAGTTTCTGCATTGTACCGGGTTTAGGGGTATAATTAAAAGATGAAGAGGAAAGGAAAGAGAAAGTTCTCTCCGTCTCTGGGTCCCAGGTGCTTTACGGATGGCCCAGTGCTATGTCCCTGTATAACTCCTGCTATGGTGCTTCAGCGATGCAAGAGACACAGAGAATTTAAAAAGAAAAAAGAAAAAATATGCCAACTTCCTAAATAAGCTTTGTTAATTACCTGACGAAGGAATTGTGAGCGTCTCACTTTCATGGGGACAATCGCGACACAGAAACAGCTCCGAGTTTCCAGACCACGTTCTTCCAAGGTGTCTGCAGATGGTCGCTGAAGTACCAACCCAGACACATAAGCCAGATTCAGCCATGTCATCAACACGTTGGGCATCTTACTCATCCTCTCTGCTCCTCCGTCTCCTTGACTGTTAATAAGGATAATAATTGTATCCATCTTATAAAGCCAATATGAGAAGCTTCTAGAATGGCGCCTAACACCTGGTAAGTAGAAGCTGCTACGTTGTCGTTATGTATTCATTTCACACATATTTATTAGACACCACTATACTCTCCTCTAGCAACAAACTAAGACAGGGTCTCTGTTCATCATCAGATGCTCTTCTAGGCAAAATAGACAGACAATAAATGAACAAGATAAATTCAGCTTCCATTAACGGTCATAAAGATGAGAAGAGTGGAAGGGAGAGGCTGCCTCCCTGGGCTCCATTCCATCCGCGGAATCAAAGAAGGGTCTCTGTGAAGGTGACATTAGAGGCGAGACGGAGAAGGACCTGGCCAGGGGAAGCGCTGGAAGGAAGCCACTTGCACACAATAAAACAACTAGATTGTTTTTCCAGAACATGGCAGCTTGTTAGAGGGGTGGGGAGGCTCGCTGGTCTTGGGGACAAGGTTAAGTGATGAGACCCCGGACCGGGGTGGGACCAGCCCCAGCTGTGCACACTGCTTCCATGCTGACGACCCTGGGAAGCCATTCGCGAGCGCAGGTGCTGACTGAATTCAAGACGAGGGCTCAGGGCACGAGCTGCACCTGGCTCCAGAAACAGACCCTCGCTTACTGGGTTCTCTATCACCCCCCGGAAACAAACGGCCTTCTTTAACTGAAGTCTTTCTGAAAAGCCCTCGACACCAGTACTCACGGGCTCCATGCGGGCACCCACTCCAAGACAGGTATAGGAGAAGAAAATGAAAAAGAGGAAGGCATGGGGACCACACTCCCCACACGAGGTCTGTGCGTTAGGGACCCAGACAGCACAAAGGAGGTCCTAATCTTCTGTCATGCCTTTATCAGGAGGGACATGGATCTTGGGGACGAGAAAAGAAAAAAAAAAA
>PVKZ01007317.1:0-24469 GCA_004027375.1 Macroglossus sobrinus | reverse complement strand
AGGCGGTTTAATGAGCTCTGTCTCTTGCTCCAATCTATGAGCTCAGCTTTTCGTGTTCAGTCTTCTCACTCTCAGAGTCTATTCGAACCTCAGAACGAAATAAATGGGTGAGTGTAGGAAGAGGTCAGGTTGTGCTCCCCAAAACGTCCCTGCAGAGTCAGGCTGAGCCCATGGCTACCTGTGCCGTACCCCGCTTCTGCTCCAGGATGCACGGCTCCCAGGTGGGGGCGTCCAAGGCCAGCTGTGCGTGCCTGCCCGAGCCCTGCTGCAGGTGGGCATCCAGATGTGGAGGGCCTGCTGCGTGTGCCTGCCCTGAGTCCCGCTGCACAGAGGGGTGTAGCACCAGGTGTCACAGGAAAACAGACACAGGTCTGCACGCTAAAGCTGGATTCTAAGACACAAGAATTAAAACTCTTAAAGAAGAAGGGAGACGAAAGCTCTTCCTAACTTTTGGGAGGCGTCCTTTTGTTGGGCAGAAAAGGCTCCACGGGCTGGGGGGAGTGAGGCAATCAGCAGAGGCTCCCCCTCTTGGTTGCTAAGAGACACTTCTGAGTAGGACACTGAGTTCTTCCTCGCTCAGAGGTCGTCTGTCCCATCCCTGGGCGGATTTGCCCCAGGTTCCAAAGAGATGAAAGGTGCATGCTGGATGGCCTTTGGAAGGGGTAGGCAGCAGGTGGCACAGAATTCCTTCTGCCTCAGTGGAAACCCTAATCCTGGCAGCTCCAGGTCAGGTCACTGGGGTGACCAAGGAGCAGCACATCCGCAGGGGGCCTGCTGGGGAAGAGTGACAGATCCCTCTGGGTGGAGATCATAACAGGTTGATAATTTTTAACTGACCAGGAGAATGCAAGGCGCCCGGGGGTGTGCAAACAGCAGGGAGAGAATCCAGAGACTCGGGTGTCCACGGGGCGGGCACTGGCAGCCAGGGACCCAGCCTGACGTCCAGAATTGTGCCTCCGCCTTGACTGTCCTCTCCCAGACTTGTGTGTGGCTTCGGTAAGTCAATCCGTGCAAACTTGAAGCATGTCTTCCTTGTTGTGCAAAAGGAACAACATAAGCCTCCGGGCTGAGCCAGGCGGAAGGAAGCCTGTGACAGCATCCAGGAAGCAGGATGTGGGCTTGCGGGATAAGCGTGAGTCACGCATTCCTGAGCGATGGTAGCGAACGGGTTCTTTAGGGCCTCGACGTGCTTGGCCGTCCCACGGGGCCTTCCGAGTCCAAGCGGGGTTCGGACTCTGAGGCCCTGGAAGCCTCTTCCCCTTCCTAGCTCGACGAGACGCAACTTCTCCAGTGGGTGCGGGGAGTGGTAGCGAAATGGGGCCGTCGGTGGCCACTGAAGGGTGCCCGGAGCACCCCAACATCCACCCCCCCAGACCAGACTCTCTCCTCCTCATTTTGTTCTTGAGCGAGTGAGGCTTCAGCCACAACATACAGAAGTGTCTTTGCCTATGGCATCCTGGGTAAGGAGCAAAACTCAAGAGTGATTATTTTCTTTTTTACTATAGTAAGGAAGATTTAGCTTTTAAAATTAAAAAAGGCTCCTATTATTCCTATATCGCTTATAAAGGCTCATGCTCTTCCTTCATTGGTATACATAATTACGACTTTTTGTTATTTAAAAATAGCATCTATAAGTCTCTAGACATGATGTTGAGACGTTCTGTCTCAGGGGGACAGTGGTGTCCGTCACCAGAGGCGTCCGAGCCGATCACGTGATGAAGGTGAGGGGAGCAGGAAGGACTTTATTATCATCAATGGAGCGTCCGTCTCATCTGCGGATTCTGAATGCAGAAAACAGAAACTATGCGAAAGTCAGGTCTGTTTTGCTCACCTCTATCTCCCGGGTCCCAGCGCAGGCCCCAGGCCCCAGGCCGTGGTGGACCAGCATTCACTGTAAGGCGCACGCATGCATGAAGGGGACGTCAGCACGTGAGCCACGTGCCAAAGGACAGAGTCTGCGCTGACACCCAGCGACCGGGGATTCACGTCCTCACAGAGAAGAGACGATGCTTTTTAATTCAAACACGGGATTACCATCTGAAGGCTACATTTCTCTCTTCTGATGACTGGTCATTCGCAGTAGAAATAAGGCTCTAGGTGAGCGGTGGTGGGAGCTGGCACGATTTTGTCTCGATAGGACTTTGGAGGTCGAGCCAGTTCCTGTCCGGCCCTTATGAAAACGCAGTTTTCTTAACATTTGCCTGAACTCTATTCCTTAATGGTTCGGGTTGTGCTGCATTGATTAAGTCAACGCTGTCCTGTCCGATAATGCTTAGCTGTGCCGTTCACGCCTCCCCACCCTGGCAAGAGGTCCTTCGGGACCACCGAGCCGAGGGCCTGGCACTGCTGTGTCACGTCAGGATCTTGGACAAGTCACTTAGCTCTTCTGAACTTCACGTCAACCTCTGTCAGCGTCGGAGGAAAGGTCCCCGGGCCATCACGAAACTTGCATTGAAGCAGACCGTATGTAGGATGTGATACATGTCTTTGTCTGTTCCATCGAATTCGGTGTCAATCTAGAACCTGCATCCCATCTCTTAGAAGACGGTTTGGCCTCACCGACCCAGGAACCCTCAGCCACCTCCGTGTCTTCTCGGGCCGTTTGTGTTTTCAGCAGTGCGGGCGTGTGAGGGAGGGTCTCCTCTCGCCCCCTCCTCTCCTAACGGCGCCTGTGGCCCGTGACGCAGACCTTGTGAAGACATCCAGGTAGGCTAGGGTTGGTCGGCCAGACGCGCGGCAAATCAAAACTCAGGATGCCAAGTGAACCTTGAGTTTCCGGTAGACAACAAAGTATGGCGTGGACCACACTTAAAACACCCTTTGTGCAGCTATTGTTCGGACGTCTCTGGAGATCTGTGCTGTTCTGGAACCTTCCGAGGGCGCACCATGGTGGGCTGGAGAGAGTCTCTTTGAGGCTCGCCCCTTCTCCAGCCAACCCGGGGGGGGGCGGGTTAGGGACGCAGCTCTCTCTGCCCTTCGGTGCCCAGTCTGGGCAGTTCGTTGGAGGATGGGTTAGTTAGTCCCTAGACACGGGGGAGCAGGGCTCAGTTTCCTCAGGAGGACCTGCAACATTTAGGTGCCTTTCCCCTGGTTTTCTCATTTTCCCCTCAGGCCATGCAAGCTTCCCCTACTCCTCTATGGCGGTGTGGGGTGAAGAGGTAAGGAACGGATTATGTCGCCTCTTCAGCTGCCCTCCTGTCTACCCACTGTTTAACAGCATACGATTTTATGCCTCGATTCTGATGTCTTGTCTCAAACAGTTTGTTAGAAAAATGTCAAACGTGTGGCAACGTCGGAAGGATTTGAGGGCGTCCACCCATTCACCCACCTTTAACGTCTTACTCTGCTTCTTTTCCTCGGAGCTAGTCGATGCGTCTCCCGTCTTCACCCATCAATCCGTGCTACTTTTGGAGGCCTTCCAAAATAAATCGCACAAAAAGAATATATATATATATATATATATATATATATATATATATATATATATATATATACATTTTTTTAAATTTAATGTATTATTATTATTTTTTAAATGTAATGTATTACACTAGCTCTTGCAATTCAAAGCTTTGATTTTCAAGAGGTAGTGCTAGAGTTTGGAGGGTCTGTTTTGAAATTCAAAGGCTGACTAGGGCCTGTTTAACCATTTGCATCCTAGGACACACTGCGTCAGCCCTGAGGCATGAAAATCTCTCTTCTGAGCAAGGAAAGGAAAGTTAGGGAAACAAATGGCCGTGTGTGTTTGCGCTTAGCCGTTAAAACGTGCAGATATCAACTTATAAGACACAATAAAGCACTGAAGAAAAGTAGGCAATGTCCTGAAAACGACATTGATGCCTTTGAAAAATCCCCCTGGAGTACATATAATGATTTATATTGTTTATTGAATATTAACATAGATTGAGAGAAAACAATTTCAAAGGGGGTTTGAAATATGGAGGCAAAATAATAGTGAGCACATCACCCAAATAGGAAAAGGGGGAAATATTTACCTACAAAATGAATTAAAAAAACCCAAAACACTGAAATAGAACAGCTTTGAAAAGCTGGATGGACACACTCCTCGGTGCTCCTCTCTGATCTGGGGACGACGCACACCCTCGCCTGTCCCTGTGGTCGCTCTCCCGTGGGAAGGAGAAGCCGAGGCGTGCTGTGACTTCCTGCTGCAGATTCGTACGGGGACAGATTCGATCGCGAAAATGTGCTGTGTCACTGCGCTCTGCTCGGAGGGCGCTGTGTGGTCCCCAAGGCCTGGTTCCAGAGAACAGCGTGTCAGCCTTTACAGTAAGCGCTGGGGTTGTTGCTTCACCAAGCTCCCCGGGGTGTGGAGGAGGAAGTTACTGGCTGTGCCCTGCAGACCAGGGAAGCCTCTGAGGGGGGGTCTGGAGGGCCAGGGGGTGGACCTTTTGCTGCGTCCTGCGGTGCTGGGGAAGCTTTGGGGCGTGCAAAGTTCACGAAGCCTTCGGTTTCATGAAGACCACAGACCGGTCGGCAAAAGCCAGCTTGGCCCACACTGCGTCTGCTGTGCACTGACAGCTGTGTGGTCGTGGGGCGGGGTTGGGGGGAGGTTGCAGGCGACATCCCTGCATTGCACTGGGGGACCCCTCAGAGTCCCCCCAGGGGGAATCAGGCGTGGGTCCCCCAGGGGGCTATGGAATCTGGGATGTGACTCTCCTGGCCCACACGCAGGTTTTAGGTACGAAAGAGGTGGCTTACTAGTTTGGAGGCCAAGAAATGAATTTTTCTGATCTTTTAGCTCTACTATAACCTTGTTAAGGACACCGGATTCAGCAGCGTTCTAGACGGAGTTTGGGCTGGGGAGGGGCGACATGTGTGTCTGAGCGCCCACCCACCACTCACCCACGTGAGTGGGCGCTAAAATGATTGACACTCTTTCCGGTTCAGGAAATAGTGAGTGCACATAACGGACAACCATGGCTGTCAGTGACTTTGTATTCTCACAGTGGGAGGCAACACACAAGAAGGAAAAATAGTTCATTACATGTCGTGCTGTGGAAAAATAGAGCGGGAGGAACGGCGAGCAAACGCAGGGATGGAGAGTAAGTTTAAATACAGAGGCCAGGGAAGGGCTCGAAGCAGCGATGACATTCAAGGGATCGCCTGCAGAGGGTGAGGGCGTGAGCCAGGTGGCCCTGTAGGAGGGAGCCAGGTGTAGGCAGAGAGACAAGGGAGAGGGTAGGACAGTGGAACCAGGACGTGGACAGAGGGTGACACGAGTCAGAGCCGAGCGAGGTTGGATGTCGGAGAAGCGTGGGACAGAGCGTGGAGGGCCTTGTGGACCATGTCTGGAGCTTTGCTTTCACGGTCAGTGGGGTGGGCAGCCCCTGACAGGTTCCAAGCAGGTTCCAATGTGAAATGGAATATTTCACAGTCTCATGTGGGCAACAGCTGCAGGGGAAGAAGCAAGAGTGGGAGCTGGAGGCTGTTTGGTCAGAGACGGCGGTGGCGGGGTCGGTCCAGCGATGCCGAGCGTCCTGCCCACGGCCACCTCGCTCGTAATGACAAACTGGGATTCGACCCCGGAGGCAGGGTCCAGTCACGACTGGCGGCTCTCTCAAAACTTGTCATGCGGCTACAATCAGGACACAAACATGAAAGTTCCCATTTGGAAAAAAATTACAAGAAGGCACGTGGATTTCACGTCTCTCATATAACGGGGTGGGAAGTCTCTAGGCTCTCAAGCCATGGGCTCAGTGTCCCTGCTGGGTACGTTTTCAAAGAGCCCGAAAGTGTTCCAACAGACCGGAGACAGGCTGTGAGAGAAAAAGGGGAGTCAGGGGTGACCCCAGGTGTCCAGACTGCAGCACGGAAGTTTTCACGGATGGAGGGGGAGACACGTTTTTGTGGGGGAAGATCAGGGAATAGGTTTTATAGCAGTGGAGAAGAAGGTGCCTACTAAGCGTCCAAATAGCACGGACGAGCAGGCGATTCGCACGGGAGACAGACGTTCAGAGGTGCGGCCCGTTCTGAGTGCCCGAGGGGATCTGATCGCCAAGAGCTGTTACATGTTTTGATAATATCTATTAAGTGGCATTGCGGCTGTCGGCCTCATCCGCTTGGTACATTGTGCACATCTCCAGGCTTATTTTTACTAACAAGCCACCCCGGTAAACCGCATGGAGAAGAGGCAAAGGAGCTGTGACGAAAAAGACAAGGGCACGGCATTTCTATCCAACAGAAGCAACCTCTGTGTGAGCGTGAACGTGGGCAGGACGTCCCCTTTACAGAGGACACAAAAGACAAGAGTGCCCAGGATCGTGCCTCCCGGCCAGGAAGTGTGCTGAGCACTTGCCCGGGTCACTGTCACCATGTTCCTGGGAAGGCTATTACCCAAGATAAGATAGATAAGGCTGCAGAGAACCTTGAACTGCGTATAACTGTAGTGTGTGTGTGTGTGTGTGTGTGTGTGTGTGTGTGTGTGTGTGTGTGTGTTGAAAGAAAAATGTTTTTACGTTATCCTTTTCTTTTCTGATGAGCAGATTTTAATATGAATGACGTGTCCGTTTCCAGGAACTCTCTAGTGTGTCCCCTGAAATCAGATTAGATGTGAGTCCTAACTGTTCATTTTAGGGCTCTGAACAGAGGGATTTCCATCTGTATGTTTGGCTATTGCCTTAAGGAAACATTGCTGCATTTCCTTCAAGTATAGCATACCCCCCAAACAGACCAAGAACCCAGCCGCAAGCAAAAACACACACAGCAAAACGCCTGTTAATCTGGTATGTGGATCGTCAATCACGTGTGAACACCTGCTCAGTGCCCCTGCACTGTGCACACAGAGCGAGCGCACGCACGCACGCATGTGTACATGAGCTATTCTAATCTCCTGGTAAAAGGCTCTGCTTGGCTGGTTGGAGGGGACCAGGTGAGGTCGGGACGCAGGGGAGAGGACAGCCGGGTTTCCCGGACCGCCGGGGTGGAGCGGCCCCAGAGCAGCGCGTAGTAGGGCGCCCGACTCGTTTCAGGAAAGGAGGGGAGTTCTATATGGCGGGGACATGGGGGGAGTCGGAGAGGGGCGGACGGGAAGGAGAGGAGGGAGGCCCACCGCGTGGACACTGCCTTTGAAAGAGCCCGAATTGCAGGACTTTTAATGAAGACTTGTCCTCCATAGATGTGAATATCTCCTAGGGAACGCTCCAGAAAAGTGTCCACCCTGCGAGTGACCGTGAACCCTTCCTTTCTTTCTCCTTTCGGCAACACACTTCCCTTTTCGTGTTCTTGTGTTTTCCTCTCCTCTCTTTCCTCCGAGTCCAGGAGGAGGGCTCTTCCGTCCGTCCCGTGGCCCATGGGCACAGCACCCCAGCCGGCCCCCTGTCCCCCCTGCCCAGTGCCCCATCACCTCCACGCCCTGCACAACGACACGTCGACCCAGCAACTGGTGCGGGGAGAGATTTCAGTTCGAATGAGTCACAGAGGAAATCTGGACTCGACCTGCAGAAAAGGGACCGTCTTCGGCTCGAGCTTAAGTCGCATCTTTCTGCCAGTAGAGATATTGGGCTTTGCAAAACGAGGCCCATTTTCTGGGGGATGCATTATTTTCTTGTTCAGTCCCCATAACACCAGGAGCGCTTACAGAATCACGTATGACTCATTAGGTTTCACACGGCGAGATTCACATCTCCGAGGCGCGGCCAGAAAATCTTGCCTTCAGGGAAGCGAGTAACTGAGCTGTCCCAAAGTCAACAGTTTCCTAATTGCTCTGGGAAACGCAGTGCAGTTAGGGCAGTTGGGAGACTGGGGGAGATCTGGGTCCCCCCATTCTGTCCTGACTTCCTCCTCCCCTGAAAGCAGCTGCCAGTAAAGGAAGAATGACAATTTACATACCAGAGCAAGGCCGATCTGCTTATCCTCTTAGTCACAGCCTGCCTGCTTGAGCCATCCTGGGAAATCCCTCTTTGGAAGGCAAGAGAAGTTAAAAATCACAGTTGCTGTGCTCCGAACCTTACTCCGTCTCATGCACCCAGAGAGCCACCTCTGTTTACAAACTAGTGTGGGGACAAACTAGGGCTGTCACTTTCTCTCACGAGCTCATAGACCTTTTGTATGCTTGGGCTCACTTTAAAAGGCATCTTCAGAGACGTTTTCTTTGTCTTGTTTCCTTGCTGCTTTCTAAGACTGCCGGAGACCCAGCTTCCACGGCGGGCTCTGTCCAAGGCACGAGCGGGATGAGTGCCACGGGGAGGTCCACGGAGCACGCGGAGGTAAGGACACGCGTCCCCGCCTGCCCCACGCAGCAGCTCCGGGAGCTAATGGCACGAGGAGCAGGAGGACTAGACCTGGGTCACTGGCTTTCTTTAGCTCAGATCGGCTCTCTATTTTTAAACGATGGTATTCAATACAAAAACAGTATCTGGTGACTAGCTCATTTTCTTCGATACCTCTGAGGTCCATTTCTTTCTTTCTTTCTTTCTTTCTTTCTTTCTTTCTTTCTTTCTTTCTTTCTTTCTTTCTTTCTTTCTTTCTTTCTTTCTTTCTTTCTTTTTTAACACAGTGAGAGATTAAATCGTGTCCTTTGAACTTCCCAATTCTAGGGTTTCATAGTTTGCTCTTGACTTAGAGAAATTCAATTCTCTAATGTAAACTCTTAAAAAAAGAATATTGTATTGGTGTGGTTAGAAATGAAATGTATTACAGTAATAGAGTATTCATAGTAAAATGTTTATATACATATATATTTGGAATCAAACCATAGTCTTTGGTTACTAGTTACTGCAACAGATACTAAATGAATGAATGAATGAATGAATGAATGAACAAGTGAATGAATAAAAGTGCTTTCGTGAAGGGTTTTTTAAGAGATAACCACAACACAATAGGAAACTCAGTGAGATTATTTTGTTCATGTAGGTCTTTAATTTAGCAGTGTCAAAATGTGACTGTCTTCAGAGCTGATCTGGGCATTATGGGAAATGAGAGAGAAATGCCCGGACACCCTGAACCCAGGGGACAGATTTTAGGGAACAGGTGTCCTGTACGTGGGCCTCTGTTAGGACCAAGGACTAAAACTCTGTGTATTTCTTGCAATATCAGATGCCTTCATTAGCAACTGGAAAGCAAATACAAATGTAAAGTTCGCCCAATACTTTGTGTTTCACGGATTTTGATTCATTTTCACATCCACCCAAGACACAGGAACCATGGTAAAATCTTGCATGCTCTCCAGAGAATCCCTTGGCCATCCGCCTCTGGCTTCCCCACCATTCCCAGTCCTGCGTGCTCACTCTGCACATGCGTGCTCGTGCTTGTTCTCTCTCATTTAGCATTCTCTAGCTTTTCAATGACTCTTATTTATAAAATGAAAATTAAGAATCAACGTATTTCTTTTTTTTTTCAGAGAAAACTATAGATGGTAAAAAAAAAACAATACAGCCCTTCTGATGACTCTTTACCTGGGTTCTCAGAAGGCAGGGCCATCTAAATGTTGCTGATCAGAGATTTTATTTTGTGTCTCTGTCACACATAGAGAAAAGACCTGTTAGGGACCCTGACTCCGTACCCCCAGGCGTGGTGTGGGACGGGATAACGAATTAGGACAACCTGTGGAATCTGTGAAGAATAGAGGGGACATACCTAGGTGAGGCACAGAGGAATTTTAGGGCGGTGAGACTGCTCTGTATGGCACTGTGATCACAGGGACGTGTCCCTGCATGCTCGTCCGAGCCCACAGGACGTGCACCGCCAGCAGGGAACCCTGGGGTGCACTGTGGGTGTGGGGGACGCTGGCGTGTCCCCGTAGGACGTCTGCCGTAAGCAGTGCCCACTCTGGTGGGGGAGCTGGCGAAGGGGTGTGCCTCACGCGTGCGGGGACAGCGGGACTAGGGGACTCCCTGGACCTGTCGGTTTTGCTGTGAGCCTAAAGCTGCTCTTAACATGTTAAGTCTACTGGAAAGAAAATAGTGATAATTTCGGGAATTATGATTGGGTGCTGGGCGTGCTGTGGTTAGCAGGTTCCCACGATGCCTCCGTGGGCTCTGGAGCCCGGATCACGGCGCCCCCTGCTCTGCGGAGCTCGGGACACACTCAGCGGGGTCCCCTCCCAGCTCCTCCAGATCAGAGATGCCTAATGCATAGTCTGTCCGATCCAGAACGAGTCTCATCTTTTGCAAGTCCTCCAAAAAAAGAAAAACCCAATTACAGGACCCAACCTACTTGTCGCCTGGGTTTCGATGTCACCCCTGGCAGGTAGACAAAGCAGCTGCAGGTCAAAAGAATAATTATTTGAATTTGTCGACCCATGGAGGAATGTCAGTTGTGAACTGTTTTATACTGGTTTTAATGGTTTATGGGTCGGAGTAGGAAGAAGGTGAGAAAATGAGAAACAGTATCTATAGAGACGCACCATAGCATCCGACCCTAAAACGCCGAGTGAAGCGCAGATAAGCAGAGCGAAGGTGGGAAGACAGTCTGCACATCACTTCTAATGGAAAACGTCCTGGGAACCCCGTCAGGATTGCCGAAGTGCGTCTCGGATGACTGCTTTCGACCAAGGCCAACATGTCTAACTGGTCTCCTAGCTGTCCGTGGGCATCTGTAGGCGGTCCCGTGTCCACGGTGACTGCGGAGCCCGACAGGGGACAGTGGAGTTAGGGACCACCTCCCCACTCGTTCCCTGTTCCACCCCGTGACTCAGAGATGCGCTGGCGACAAGAGCTTCTCGTCAGAACAGAGAAGCAGGGCTTAGGGGAGCTTTTCCGGTGGACAGATGGCGGGAGCTTTTGTGCTTTCTTTAAATGAAGACTCTCGCCCTTGGGGGAAAAAAAAATGAAAAGAAAGGTGGTTAGCTTTTCACTGGGCCAACGACTTATTATTAATCTCAATGTGTGGCTTTACTAAAAAGGCTGGTTAAAATGACAGCACAGCAGATAACCTGTGCCCACGTGTATAACATACTTGTATGATGGTCGTCACGGTTGCTGGTTGACTCTGGGTTCAGAGTCGGGTTTCTGACTTGTGGCTTTTGCATGTCGCTCTGTCTTTTTTGCTGGTCCTGTCACCCCTCGGTCTTCTCCAGACCACGGACACATCTATGGAAAGCGATTTAAAAAAAAATGCCTAACATGTGCCCGTGAAATTTACCAGATTTCTAGATGCACTATTCTCTGAATTTTCATTTTTTTTGAAAAAGAATTGAAATCTAAATTCATAAAACTCTACTTTCTTCCTTGCCTATTACATAGATACAATTATTATTTATTAGAGAATTATTTGGGTAACTCATCTATATGGAAGAGTCTAAAATATAGTAGAAAATTTATTCACCCACAGGTCTTTGGTGTGAAGATCGTTACCGCTAAAATAAAATGTTATTTCATAAATCACAACATGGGAGTTGGCCAAACGCATGGAGTTTGTGAAGGACGGTGTTTTTTCTATTTATTTTATAGACTATTTTGTTTTCTTCTTCTTCTTCTCTTTAAGTGCACTCAATCATCAAGAGGAAAGGACTCAACAGATTCTCTTGAACACAAGATAAGGTGCTTGGAAAAACAGAGAAAAGAGGTAATTTTGAAATATTAGTTGACGCAGCATGTGCCATGGATTAGGCTGAGAACGAGAAAGTACATCACCTGGTGACTTGTATTTTGTTATTGGGTCACGTAGTTATAATCTCTAGGGCAGTGGACTGTATTATTTTGAGAGCAAATATTTTTTCTTCTTCCCTACTTATCTCTTACTCAGTATCTCAGGGTTTGTGCAAACGAATGCAAAATGAGAGTCATGACTCGGGCAACGATAATCTCGATTTTTCTCGAAACTTAAATGTTTCCTCCACACGGATCAGGTGAACTTATCACCTGTGCCCTGTATGCCTTGCAGCTTGACACACCTTGAAACTCAAACCATCAGAAGTGTTAAGTAGAGCTGACATAGGTGCTGTGACTTCACAGGTCGGGCATCTAACCGGTAACGGTTAAGGGACACTCCCACACAAAAATGTTTGTTTCTGTGATGTCATGGGCAATGTAATGGATATTATTCTGAGTTTAAGAAGTATTAGAACCTCTTTATTCCTCTTGACAGAGGACGAGGTGAAAAGTTGAACGAGTTTAACGTATGATGTCAGTTTTGTAATTCCTTCTCTAAGCCTTTCTTTATATTCCTCATGTTCCTCTTGGATACTGCATAAAATACTCTGCCCTTCTGGAAAATTACTGAGCTACAGCAAAGTCATGTTACCAGAGCCCAGAAATAATCATCCCTAACATGCCAGTTGATCGACTATCTTTATATTATAATAATATTTAGTCTTCTCCTAAATACCCATTTTTATTTCTAGCGTAAGAATGACCTAGTAACCACCACTCTGGATGAGATATTTTATTTTATCATCAGGAGAAAGTCTTGTTATTTTTTTCGTCCTTCTGACTATCTTCTCAACGCCTGTCCCATATGGAGAAGTGTTGGAATTTCTTTTACAGTAGGAAGTCGCAGATGTCCCCTTATAAAGAAATGAAAACACAGGACATGGTGTGTTTTTTTAATCCCTCTATGGAGTCCATAGTCTTAAAACTTTCAAATTGTTCGCAGACTCAACTGTTTCTCAAAACGGTAAATATTGTCTACGACAGAACTATTATTCCTTGAAAATCTGCACTTTCAAAAAGGTGATATGGTCCATTTGTGTGGAATATATATTACAAAGCGTGTGTAGCTTTTAAAAGACACATTATTGCAAGCAAATGATAATCAATGAATGGCGTTCAGAATGTGTTCACATAAATTCTGCTTTCAAAAACCCGGAAGAAATATCTCACTGTAGTAACGTAAGCACATAGAAAAATAGGAAAAGTTTTGAAAAAGAAAGACCTTTTAGCTATTAATAAATCTTCCAGAAAACCATCCATACTTACAATTTTTTATTTTTTATCACATTCTGGTTGGATTAAACAAAAAAGGTAAAAATGCAAGAAACTAATAAAATTTAAAGTTGCTAATAAACTGCCCATCTGATTAGTTGAGATAACGCCCAGGAATTAGCTTTGCATCCCCACTGTGAGAAGGTGAATGTGTGTCCACAGCGTCACCCCGGCCCCACCCACCCTCGCTGCAGGGGACACTTAGCGACCTCAAAAAAGCATTTCACGTGGGTCAGCTATTCAAAGAGGCAGAAATCCTTTGCTGATTTCCCTTAATTTTAATCATTTCAGCTCCTGGAAGTGAACCAGCAATGGGATCAGCAATTTAGAAGTATGAGAGAGTTCTACGCAAGAAAGGTAAATGCCTGTGTCTGTGGGGTGTTGGCTTTCCGTCATCACCTGGGGGAGCCGCGTGTGCGGGGGCTGTCGCTGGCTTCCGCGAGAGAGGAGACCTGGGGGTGACTGCTGGCTCACCACTGAGAAATGATGGGGGTGCTGAGGGCGTTAGGGGCCGCCTGGTCCTGAAGACGGATGGCCAGTATCGGGGAATTATCTTGAGCTCAGCAAAAGACAGGTGGCGACATCCCCTCTGGAGCTGGCATTGGAGTTCTTACTTACACACCTTTGTCACAGCTCGCAGAGGCCCCTGGCCTGCCCTGGGACCAGCAGCCCTAAGCACACATGGGTACATGCGAGGTGTGAGACCGTTTTGGGCAAGGCCAGCTCTCCAATTCCTTAATGAGACAGCAAAAGCTATTTTCCACAGATGAAGAGACAGACAGTGGGGCAAGGAAACTCTGAGGGGAGCGGGGCGCCCCCTCTCCCCTCTGAAGTGTGTGCTCTCTCCAACAGCTTTTGCTCTGGTGAGAAAGACATTTTTTTTTTTTTTTGGAGAGAAAATATCTTAGTCCATTTAGACTCTAAAACCACACCGTGCTCCAAAAATAGAGAAAAGAGAAAGTAAATTCCCCCGAACAATTCAGAATGAAGCAACTTGACCGCAAGTGAGTAACAGGGCAGAATTGCTCTTTCCTTCCCCATTTCGATGCCCGGAAGCATTTCATGTAGAAGGAGCAGCGTACTGTTCCCACACACGAAGGAAGGTCGGTCCACCTGCTCATATCAGGTCTCCACACTTTCAAGAACGTGATCCCGGGGCGAATGTTTACGCCACACTGTGGCTGAGGCCTGGGGAGCAGCTGCGGGAACCCCACCTCCGGGGGAGCCCCTGTCCCAGGCTTCTCTCCCTGTGCCGTTGTCGCCTGGATGACGACTGTGGCCTTCAGTGGCAGGGGAAGCAGCAGGTTAGATGAGCTGCAGGCTATGTCCGCTTGTCTCTGGTGTGGGCACACGCACCCAGCCCCCTCCTCTGCTGTCCCTTCGGCCCAGGCAAGCACAGCTTGAGAGCTGAGAGGAGAAAGACAGGCCTAGGAGTGACCGCGCTGTGGTGTGACCCTGCATCCCCTGGGAGGCTGTGTGGCTGGAGACGGGAGGGAGCAGCTGGCAGCTGGGCCTGTCTGCTTTTCCGGGGAGGACGCTCCTTTTCAAACGCGGTGTCCTGCCCTGGGTTAGGGCGGTGGGGAGTGGACCTAGGGTGGGGTGGGGTGCCCAGGGAGAGGGCCTCACTGTCCCCGGTGTGTGGGCTGGGGACAGGTGATGCAGGGGGGGGGCGGGCGTGGGCTCCAGAGGAGAGGCCTGCAACTAACTGTCTGTGACGGCTTCCTCAGGTCACAGAGCTGAAAACGAAACTGGACACCACGAAAAGACTCCTCAGCGCCCTGGAGAAGGAGCGGCCGCCCGGCCGGAGGGCCGGTGACGGGCCGGGCGACCTGCCCCAGGAGCGGCAGCAGCGAGAGGAGGTGGGCGAGGACCGGGCCAGCCGTGCCCAGGAGCCGGCGGGGAAGCCAGTGTGAGCGGGTGGCCGGCCACACCAGGCCCCGGTGCCACGGCCGCGGGCCAGGCCTCGGGGCGCGGGGGGAAGGGGTGCCCGCCCGCCCTGTCACACACACAGGCAGGAGGTGACCTGCCAGGGGGAGACGGAGCCCTGGATTCCGTGACCTCTTTTAGGGTGTTTTAACCTTAGAGGAAATTTACTTTTTTCTCTTTAAACTCATTTATTATTTCTATTACTAGTAGTACTACTACTAATGTGACAATAGTCTTCACTGGTACAGCTGCTTTTCAGCATTTACAGGGAGTTTTATCAATAGCTATCGCTTTTATAATCAGAAAAATGGGACATTTTTTAAAAGTACGTCACCCTCGTTATGGCACCGAACGCTTCCAGACCACCTGCGAGGAGGAGACTACTTCTGCCATTTTAGGGACGGGAGGACCGAGGTGTAAGGGGAGAGGTGACTTTCCCATGCTGTCACCTAGCTTGCGGGGAAACGGGACGGGAACCCGCTTTGCCGCTGCTGACGCCCCACTAAGCGCTGTTCAGAAGGACGTCTTGGTGACAGCGCCTCCCTCCCCAGAGAGACTCCCTGGCTGTCGCACGGCCACGCCCTGCAGCCCTCGGGCACTGCGGGGGACGCTGGGAGGGTCACCTCAGGCTCTGGGGGCCCCTGCACCGTTTTCAATGTCTGTTAAGAAAGAACAAGCGTAAAGCAAGCATCCCCAGGCGACGTCCGCGGATTGATAGATGCTGCCGGGAACCAGCCGTGCTCACACCTGACGCGGCTCCCCCGAGTCCCGCGTCTTCCCGCCTCGCCGAGGACGCCCTGTGGCCAGAGCTGGGGGCAGGGGGCACGACTCGGTGCGTCCACGTAGCCGTCCTCCTGCTTCCCACGTCCGTCTCGGCGACGCTTTCCCCACGCAGCTGGGACTTTATTCCAGTCAAAATAACTTTCTCTGAGATGACTCTGAATTAAAAAAATAATTCGTTCATTCTCTAAGTGTATAGGCCCATCCCCCTTGAATGGAAGCAAATCGGATTGTTTTCACTTTTAAAAGAAAACGACTGACGTAAAAGAGACTTCTGATATCTAACCATTGCACTGGGACATTTTAACTGTATAACGGCGCACCCTGAACCCCAAATCGGAATTCCTGAAAAGGGAGCCATTCGCACCTCTACTTTCTTTTTGGCAGACTGAACATGTTAGAGCAGCTTTAGGCTCACAGCAGAACCGAAAGGTCCAGGGGGTCCCCACAGCCCCGCTGCCCCCCACACACACGTGTGAAGCCACCCCCTCCTTGCCAGCGCCCCCACCAGAGTGGGCACTGCTTACGGCAGATGCCCTATGGTGACACATCAGCGTCACCCTCACCCGCAGTGCACCCCAGGGTTCCCTGCTGGTGGACACGTCCTGTGGGCTTGCATGAGCGTGTGGTGACACGTCCCTGTCATCACGATGCCGTACAGAGCAGTCTCACCGCCCTAATATATATATATATATATATATACCTAAATTCTGGAGTACTCACCTTACCAGGTCCCCAAACTCAATCTCATTGAGTCCATTTCCCCCCAAAGTGCACTATTCCAGAATATGAAATTAAAGGATAGTGGGTGTTGTCTGAATCCAGAGCTTATGGGTCCCTAAGTAACTAAACTTACCCGTTAGTTAGAGCCTGGACGCCTTGCAGGTGGCCGGAAACATGGCAGCTACACTAGCTGATCTCTGCCTTTGACTGAGGACACTCTCAACAGCACAGCACTCGGGGTGCCCGTCGGTAGAGAGGGGGTTCATCTGCCCGGAGTTCACCCTCTGCTCCCCCCGTCCCGTCCAGAGCAGTGCAGGGCTGGGCGCGGAGATGGCATTTTTGTGGCGAAGATGCTTTTCTCTTTTTAAGACTTTCCATTATTTCGCTGAGTCACTTATCTATCACCTACTAACAACACATGAGAATTCAGTTTATTCTGCAGACACATCTGACGCTCGTGAAAATGAGGACTGGAAACCCTGATAGCTTTTTCCGAGCCACAAAACTTAGCAGCATGAGGGATACAAGGAAGATTGCTTTCATGCTAGCCCTGTCCTCCGCCAGAGAAAATGGTCCTCAAATGCAGTGTTAACGGAAAATCCGGCAGTCCGTTTCCGTTGTTCCTTTGGAAGTATGCCAACGATCTCTCGCCTCCCGAACTGTACTGATTCTGAATCTGTTTTCTTGCTCTTTACTTCAGAAGGAAAAGGAAAGCCTGAATGAAGAATTACACGAGTTGAAGAAGGAGAATCAGCTTCTAAAGGAAACACATGCTCTTGTGAACAGAAAGAAGGAACATTACGAATGTGAAATAAAACGCCTCAATAAGGTACCCGGCCAGGTCAGCTGGGGGTGAGGGGTGGTGTCAGGTGCTTGGCCTGGCCAGGTCAGCGGGGAGGTCAAGGGCGCGACCTGGCACCACGAGCATGTTTGGCTAAGGGTCACACAGCACGGCGCACGCGGCCAGTGGCTCCGGCCTCAGCCCGCACACGAGCCTCCCCGTAGTTGTATAAATTTCTCCTATCCGCACTGCTCAGCCCTCCTTGGCTAGGGAGCTTTTGGGAATTCACG
Organism: Macroglossus sobrinus; assembly: GCA_004027375.1. NCBI lineage: Eukaryota > Metazoa > Chordata > Mammalia > Chiroptera > Pteropodidae > Macroglossus > Macroglossus sobrinus. The sequence goes on along the minus strand of PVKZ01007317.1, from coordinate 7,091 downwards.
TCCCTGCAAAGAAGCATCATGAGAAAGAGAAATGAGAAGGAATCGCAGAAGGGAGTAAGGACAGTTTTCAGTGCGAAGGACCCCACGGAGCAGGTGTTTACGAACAAGAGCCTTGTTTCTTTGGTCAGACACAGGAGCTTCTCGAGGAAGCAGCTGCTCGTTAAAATCGTCACTCCGGGAGCCGGGCGGGATGCAGGCTAGACGGGATGTGTGCGTGCGTGCGTGTGCGTGTGTGTGTGTGCGTGTGTGTGCATGTGTGTGTGTGTGCTGTGGGGTAACAGCTTCATTTTCAGGGTGAAAGGATCAGGGAAGAGTTAAACCCTTAGCTGTTGACTTTCCCGAGAGCTACGTGATGGGTGGACCGTAAGGATCCTCACAGCACCTGGTTAAGCTGAGACATGCATCTCTCAAGCTAGAGATTTCTTGGCCTATGTAACAGAAATTATCTTCTCAAAAAGAGTGGGTACTGACTGGCCTTGAAAACATGCTCAGTGCCTGTATTTTAGACTGTGCGCTGTGTTGTAGTTAACCAGTGTCTGGAGGTGTCATTTCAAGGTCCCCGGAGTGTTAAGTACGTGTCCCCACTGTTGACAGAGTGCTGGACAAATGCAATAAACATCCGATTTGTCCGCAGGCTAGAACTGTTTTTCGCTCATGTCCAAGTGCACTCTTCACTTCTGAGTATCTGTGTTTACAGTCAACAGAATATTTTAAAAAGTTAGACCAATACTCATCTTATGTCTTATGAATATAGTCATGAAATCTCAATGAGAAACATTAATCTGAGCAAAATTCAGGTGTTTATACAAATGTCCCCTTCACAAAAGATCTTTTTCTTCTGGTTATCCTAGTTGAAATTATATACTCCACCTGTAATAGTCCTGTGTTAATTTTTCCTTGGACTTTATTGCTGTCTAATATGTGTTTAATGTCTCAGACTTACCACCTGTTGGTCCCCAGGGTCCCTGTCTTGGCTGTAAGGCCACGAGGGTTTTGCATGGCTCACTTCTCCGTGAGGTGCAGCAGGCACCGTGTTCAGGGCCCGTGAATATATTTAATTTCTCTGAAAATCAGTAGGAAAAAGAAACTTTTAGGTTGAAAAAATGTTTTCCTCTTCATATTAATATACTCATTGAAGAATACAGTTATGAAACATAATTTAAATGCGTGTTTCTGTAGAGGAAGGAACTCACAGGGTGACAACGTGGCCCTGAGTTCCTTGTCTCACTCTGTTGAATTCTGAGTGCCCAGAAAAATAAGTGTTTTTTTGTGTGTGTGTGAAGGGAACCTTTCCCATAGTATGTTCTTAAATACTTGTTGAATGAATGAATGAATGAATGAATGAATTTAATTAGTACATAAGATGCTTAATGGCCAATTTTGGACCAATGAAAGCGTGAGGGTCCTGTGCGAACAGGCACAACTCCTGACTTAAGAGTAGTAAGGAAAAATAAGAGTGTTTCAACCGCAAAAAGATTTCATCCCACAAATCTATACCTTCACCCGTCACTTGAAACAGATAACATAATGAGTTACGAAAAGCTTTCCTTTTTCTCACTGAGCACACGTCTTAGGGTCTAATGAAACGTAAAAAACTGTTACTCTAATTTCTGCGGTAGATTTTCATTTTCTTTTTACTGCTGCGACAAGTAGCAGTGACTCGAAATGCTGATCTGGGTGGTCGGCTGTGCACACCATCCCCCACGGGATGGAATGTGGGCCCACCCTCCTCGTAGGAGCCCAAGCCCCGCCCCCGCCTCACTTAGCAGACATTTGTAGCATCAGCTCAATAATGAACACATGGTTTTCAGAAGTTCACACAACTGTGTGTACTCCATTGGACTTATTTGCTTTGAAAGAAATACCCGAGGGCATTGTTCTCAGTCAAGTTCTTGAAGGGAAGCCAGAGGGTTCACCACAGGAGAGAATTTACCTGGCTATGCAGCAGCCCGTACCGGCCTGGGGCGGGCCGGGTTTGTCTGGAGTCTCAGCCCTGCCACGTGGCTGGGTGTGTTGAGTATATCTGTGCTGATAGTAAATAACTGCTCTAGAATGGGTTACAGGTGTCTGTACAAGGAAGTTGGAAAACCCCAAGGTGGAATCAATGTCTAGGAGACTCAACCTTTCGTTTGTGACCCATCTGCAGAATTTCTAGAAGCCTGAATAGCATGAAAGGGAGACCAGGAAATTCAAATATAAGAAGACCCACAGAAACAGTCTATTCATAAGAGTAGGAGTCGGAACCAGCATATCTGATTGTCTTACGCTACTACGACGAGCACGGTTTTTGAAATGATAACTATGACAGTATTTCCTAGAACTATGTAGCTTCGCAAGATTAGCAAACGACTTTTGTTGTTTCTCGGGCTTCTTCTTGGAGGAAGAAAAGAGATCTGTGTCTCGTACCACTTCCTGAAAAGTGATATTTACAACAGGCTAGACTGTAATGTAGACTCTGAGACATTCCATCAGGAAACTCCTGTTCTGTCTACCCATGTTCAAGACCATGAATGAGTTTTCCTTTGCTGGCCATTGTGACCGCATGGTACAGTGTGAGAGAGCAGAGCATATGTAAGAGTACCATGGGCCGATGGGTGAGGATGAGAATCTTGCTGGCAAATCCAAGTGTCTCTGCTTTCCTCCCTCCCTCTTGCTCTTCCTCCTCTTCCTCCTCCTCCTCCCACAAGGAAAACAGCAGCCTTTAGTGGATGCCAGGGAGGCCGAGCCCTCCCTCCACGCTGTACGGGGAACGGGTGTCTTCCTGGAGAAGAACAACATTTTGGCTAGGCCAGGGCATGGCATGCTCAGGAGGACAGGGCAGAAGAGTAACACACAACAGATCTGGGGGACACGGTGACATAGCAGAAGAGACTCAAAATGCCGTCCCCAAACCAGAAACACACGCTTTCGAGCAATGTGTATTCTCAGACCCTACTGCCAGATCTACTGGTCCAGGGTCTCTGGGGGAGGTGCCCAAGGATGGGCATGTCTCCAGGTGATCCTGATGCGAGCATTACAGGGTGAGTATATACTCGAAGCAGAGAATCGAGAGGAAGAGAGAATCTAGAGAAATCTAGAGGAAAGGCATAGTTTTCCTCTCGTGGATGGCTGGGGAGAGGGGGCTCCAACCAACACGGACGCCCTGAATGAGGGCTGTTGTTCAATGAGAGTGAATCACATAAGCATCACCATGGAGAGAAGAGAGATTCTGGGGGAAAAACATACATACATGCTAGAAAATCAGAAAGAAGAATGACATTTAGCCACGCAAGTGGCGTTAGAAGGGAAATTCGACCTTGTGGGTGTACCTGAGATGACCGTGATTCCCACGCTGCACCTCTCAGCTCCACGGTGCGCTTGTCATTAACAGGCTCTCCAGGATGCCTTGGCCATCAAACATCCTTCATCTCCCGAGGACCGTCTGGGCAAACCCGAAGAAGAGTGCCGTCAGGAGGAGATGAGGATGGAAATGGAAGTTCTCAAACACCAGGTGAGACGCTGGAGGGGGCATGATCACAGGGAGAGCACCCCACCCGCCGAGCACCCATGCACCTTTGGGCATTTCTGGACGTCTCGCTTTGCGAAATGTGTCAGAGGTGTCTCTGCATTTTGTTCAATGTGACTCCTCTCATTTGAAAGCTTGATGGGAGAATGGTCAGCTAGTCCAACTCACACTTTATGAAAGCAGGAACAGGGTTTCAGGGGGGTTCAATGGCTTGCCCAAGGTCGCACAAGTAGAAGAGAGGCGTACTGAGATCTTTCTGGTGAGATTCTACTAGCACCGGGTCTGATTTGTCTCAGGGAGATGTGACGTATTCTGCAAACGCTATTAACCCAGTCTCTGGACCTCCTCAGAAAATGGTAGATAACAGCCAGGTGGTTATTCTGCAGCTTCTTAAACAATGAGGGTGGTTTTACAGGGAATATACTCTGTACTCGAACCTAGTGTTAACGGACAAAAACCTAGGTACTGGGTTCCAGTATAAGTTGTAATTTAAATCATGGTCTTCAAGGAGTTTCTTTGCTTCATTCCCTAAGCTTTGTTTATTTTCATAGCTCTGCATACTAGTCTCCGAGCCGTTTAGTCAACACAATGCCGATTAAAAGCAGCAATAATGAAGTGTTTTTCTTTCTGGTTTGATTCCTTTTCCGAAATATTTGAAGTCCCTCTGGAGAGGTGTTGCACTAAATAGTATTGTTTCTTTTTTATGATATACGCCCCCAGATTCCCAGGGCAACACCTGTGAAAACCTTTTATCAATCATGCTTTGCTTGTCCACCTACCCAACCTATGTTATGTTCAACTGATACCCTATGTTTTGGAAACACTGGCATGTCTACAGTTAGTAACTTTACGTAATGACTCTTGTCAGTAAACTGTCTTTTAGAACTCGGGGCAGTATTCATACATCAAAGCCTTATGCTGAGGATGGATGACTTGCTTCAAAACAGTGACACTTAATACTAGGGGTGGGGGTCATCCCACATGCAGCCGAATAATGGGTGAGGGGAACTTTTTCAAAAGATCTACATTATCATTTTACTTCGGAATCCCTGAGACACGCGCAGGGAAGCAAAGGTTGAGAAATGCCATTCTAAACAAAGTGAAAGATAACGATTACGGTCCTGTGTATCGGATGGAGCCCCGTCACAAAGCGACAGGCGTGAGCAGAGGACAGGAACGCCTCCGATGGGACAAGCCGAGAGAACGCGTCTTCTGAATCGTTACAGTGGCTTCAGAGGAAAAGGAGGCTGACGGTAACAGCGAATTCCTATCTCCTAGGTGCAGATATATGAAGAAGACTTCAAAAGGGAGCGATCGGACAGAGAAAGGCTTAACCAAGAGAAAGAGGAGCTCCAGCAAATTAACCAGACCTCTCAATCCCAGCTGAACAAGCTGAAGTCTAAGGTATAAACCGAAACGAAATAATCTTTGCCAGCGTGAGTGCATTTCATTTTTAGTTTCCCATTTAAGAAAAAAAAATTCAAGGTTTTTTTGTCTTCTTAATGCCAGCTGACATTAGATATGGATGTAGACCCAGCTTCCATGGCTTAGTCATTATAACTGGAATTGGATTTTTTTTTTTTTTTTTTTTTTTTGGGAGAGGTTAGCACCTGGGATGAAATCATTCTTCAACAATCTCGTAAGGCGTTGAAAATGACCGGAGATTTCTTTGCACTTACGTGTGTTAAGGAGTTACCCAAGAAACTGGATTCCAAAGTATTTTACAAAGTGTAATTCTTTTGATCTTTTGCTCATAATGTTTACCTTGGTAGAACAGGAGTTGAATGGCCTAGTACTCCAGTTTGAATTCGACATTCTCCAGTGCAGTGAAGTTGTTTCTGAATTCTTATCACCTTCTTTGAAGGACTGTGCTGGAATGTTCCTATCTTCCAAACACACACATACCTCTAAATGTCCCTGACATAGCTAGTGAAACTGAGAATTTGGTTCACTGGGTCCACAGATTAAATATAACTCTCAAGAAAGCCAGATGATGATAGCCAGCTTATTGGAACAGACTATATTAAATGTAAGACTACTAAAATAAAGTGTAAGAGAATCTATTAAAAGCAGGCTCAGGAAGTTGCCACGATGGGTAAATATTGATGTTAATGAGGAAAACGTAGTTCACACAATTTTGGCTTAAGAAAAAAAAAAACAACAAGAAACTCCAAATTTTGATTGTAAAATCTTGCAGTGCTTTTTAATAAAAGGAAGACTGTTGTGTGACACGCTGGGACATTTGTGGGCTGTGACATCGTAGAAGCCTTTGAATGCACAGCTGCCCAATTCCAGTTACAATGACTAAGCTATGGAAGCTGCTTCTACATCCCTATCTATGTCTGTGCCTTTATAGTATCTCTACCAAAGTGTGTCAACCCGAAACTGAGAATTATAATGGCCTCAAACAAACTGGAATCATAACTGAAAACTCTCCAACTCTCCAAACTCCCTTTGGGAAATGGAAGGTAGAACCAATGCATGTCTGTAAAATCCGAGACTTTTTCCTGGAGTTGTTGCCATCGGTGCTTCGGCCCGTGGGCTTCGGACCAAGTTATACTGATAGCGGGTCAAGAGCAGCTTTAGAACGAACCACTCGAACTCTCTGTGATAAGCCAATGCCTTTGTTTTGTCTGTAGATAAAAGCTTGCCAGATGGAGAAAGAAAAACTAGAAAAGCAATTAAAACAGGTATGTTGCTGCGTACCTGCATTCACCAGGCCCTCTCGTCAGGGTTTCACTTAGACTTTTATTCCCAAGCACAGCAGTTCACGGTCCCAGTGAAGGGCATGTTCAGGGTCTGCTACGGGCCCTAGAACAGCCGCGCTATTCATGATCAGCTAGAACATCAGAGAATGGGTAGAGTTTAGGAACCAAGGACGCTCAAGCCCAGCGCACATGGACACCTGTCCTGCAGAGCAGGTGACCAGCAGCACAAACGGGCCTCGGTGTGTGTTCACACAGACGGACCCGTAAACACCTGGGAAATACATGTTCTTGGGGTTTCTTATAATCGCTTACCCAGCGGATGGTGGGTAACTAACTACACCTGTGTTAGCACACCTTCCTGGGCACTGCCTCGTTCTGACCCCTCGGTTCCCTAGCAACCGTGAGGCACGGCCATTATTTCTTCTCTGGACTTTAGTTATAGCGTAACGTAGTTGATGGCTCAGTCGCTGGTTCTTTGTGAAGATAACTCAGAATCGTAACGTTCACTCCGTATACCTTTCGAGTCTTTCTAATTTCTCCGGCGTGGAGACATAATTAAGGTGTCTGTCAGCTTAAGTGAAATAGGGCCTGTGATCTCATCCGTATCGATCCAGAGTCCCACCGCCATGCTTACTGTTTTGAGTTAGGAGTGAGCCAGATTTAGGCTACACCTGAGGATTTAAACCAAACTCTGCGGTTGTATAAAGCAAGCGTCAGAGTGACTCCCCATCCCGTACCCCCACGCCGCGCCCAGCCCCGTGGATGACAGCCCTGTTCTCCTCAGATGCACTTCTCCACCTGCAGCTGCCGCCTGGATCTCCACCCGCGGGAGGCGGGCGCACCCACCCGCCCCGGGGCCGTGCGGGATCTGCGCAAGT